>JASDQU011028174.1:12875-28028 GCA_032191745.1 Picea mariana
TGTGGCAGGGCTGATGTCCACACCTCTCCCTCAATGTCTCTAGTAGTTGTGCATGGCCCCTCTACTCCACATGTGAGTCTGTTCGGAAAGCTATCCTCAGCCTGCATCATCAACAAATCATGCCATAACATATCCATAATCATATCATCTATTCAGATGCAAAAATCTCATATATACAACAATCAAACCCCAATATTCCACTCCCTGAATCAATCTGGAGTCCAAGGGGTCTCATTGATGCCTCTGGATCCTCGGGGTCCAAAATCCTGCACACTCAGGGAAAACCAAGTCAATAAAACCTATCTATGTCAATGCAACAAAATAACATGTCATCAATTCATAACGCCTCATAATCATAATCAAATGCCCAAAAGTATAATAATCTGAATCACTTGCGAGCAAGTGTCCTCAAAGAATAAGTTCGCTCAGTGCACGCAGAGCAGGATGTTACAATGTGCANCAACACCAAAGCCTTAGCATTCTACTGCTATGTCTACTCAACTAGATATTTTCCACAAAGACACTACACCTCAGGTGGCTTCTCTATTTCTCCATCCTTCAATGTAAATCAAACATGGCTATATACATTCTCTTCATATGTATGCTTCATCAGCATGGATGCACAACACCACCAGTGCTTATTTGTACCATAGAACACATTTCATATTCATTGTGCACATTAATCGTTGGAGTTTTCTTGTTTACAGTCTAGGAGAAACACATCAAATCATGGACATGAAATATTCAATGGATACTAATCACCTCGGCCCTACAACAAGTTCTTCACATCAGCACACAAATAAGTATCAGTCCTATATCACCAAAAGCTCGGACTAGAACATCCTTACTATATTCAAATCCCATGCATTCTATTTTTCCACCAAGTCTATCATGTCCTTGAAAAATCACAGTTGCAAGATATTGCAACAAAGCACACTCAGCCTTGTAGGATCATATCAATAGTTCATTCCATACCACCCTTTAATCTTTCCACCAAGTCTATAACCTAGAGTAATCTGATCACCCTTCGTTTCAAAACATTCTGATCACACTAAATTGATTTGGTGTGAACTACCCTTCGAGTTAAACATTTCCATTTCTCTTCATTTATATGGTATCATGTACCTTCATTTGAATAGGGTGAGTTACCTTTACTTGAATAGGTGTAAGTGTCTTTGTTTAAACAAGTGCTCCATTATTTTGATCTACCATTCTTTCAAAGCGTTACAACTTTTTTCGTGGGAACAACTTTGATTTATTTCATTCATATGAGTGTGAGTAACCTTCATTGTTTTGGTAAGGGAATGACTCCCAACATCCAACTTCTCAATATGGTATACCATATTACAATGTAATATGGTATACAATATTACATTGTAATATGGTATAATTTTTTTTTTTTTTAAACTTAAAGGAAGCGTGGAAATATCGACAATAGTTCATCGCAAGGAACATTTTTTTTTGAACAAGCGTGGAAATAGTGAAAAATGTTCATCGCACTTTGTCATGATTTTGTGTCATGCATATAACATCTGCGTTGTAATTTTTGTCTCTGCTATCATTTTTCATTGCTATTTCCATGCTTTTGTGTCGCAACTTTCGACAGTTTTTTTTACCTTGGCATGGTTTTTCGTCCCTATTGCGACGAAGTCTCATCGCTATTGCCACGATTTATAAGCTAAACCTATCTTGATGGTGATGACACGTGGAGGGATAATTTCATCATTGTTTCCATGAACACCTGGTTCTTGGATATAGCGACGAAAAATAGTCTTTGCTTTCATGGAAATTGCGACAGATAAGTGTGGCAATAACAACGAAAAACCATGGAAAATTTGGTCATATGTAATAGTGAATCCTATCCTCATTCCATCGAATGTAGAGTCTTTCTCATCCATAATTCTAGTTGAGCTAGAAGACAGATACCTAAAGTTCTCCCTAAGACTAATCAATGTGTATGGGCCCTATTCAAATAGAGTCCAATACTGGGAAGCCTTAGGTCTCTCTCAGATGCTTGAGGCTTCTAATATAATTTTAGGTGGAGATTTGAATTTCACATTATCACCACAATTTTGGAGGCTTGGCCAAGACAAGACCAACATGAAGGATTATTTTTAAATTAGATTGAAAAACACAAGTTTGTTGATATAGTACCAGCAAAAATATCCCGAACTTGGAGAAACGGTCGAAGAGGAGATGATGCAATGGCTAAAAGATTGAATAGGTTCTTGATTTCAGAAAATTTAATGTAAAATAATTGGAAAATAAAGTATAAGGTAGTGATTGGGGGCATATCAGACCACGTTCCTATCCTCCTAGAAATTAACAACAATACCTCCCGCCCTCCTTCTCCATTGAAATTAGATCATGCATGGTTGAGTGAAAAATACTACAAGAACCTTGTCGAATACATTTGGTATCCTTTGGTAGAGGAATTAGATTACTCTTATATGAGAAATTTCACCACAAATATATCTAAAGTGACTCGAGAAACCAAAAAATGGGCAAAGCAATTCAATGAAAAAACATCAGGGCAATTGAGGAAAAGCTTAGTGTAATTCTGATTGAAGGAAGAGCAAGCCAAATATCAGAAGATGAATGATAAAAAATCAGTAATTTGCTACAAAAAAAAAAGGAACTCCTAGAATATGAGGAAACTAAATGGCGTTTAAATGGTAGGGCCCTCTAGCTTAAACGAAATGGAAAAATATAATTCTTTAACAATTATGCCCACCAATGCAAACATGCCAACACAACATGGGAAGTCAAAAATAACATAGGTTAAATGGTTTCCTCTTTTGATGAAATTGTTGTAGTAGGTAAAGACTTTTTCTCAGACCTATTTAATGTGCCCCCAGGTTCGCCTATAGATGAAATTATGAAGGTTGTTTCTCTATATCAAAAATTGGTGATTGAAGAAGAAAATAAATCCATGCAATAAGAAAGATCATAAAGAGAAATTATATATACTCTCTCAGCCTTTCAAAAAGGTAAAAGTCTCAGGATGGATGGACGAATGATAGAATTCTTTCTAGGATTCTTCGAGTTATTGAAATTTGATCTTATCAAAGTTTTAAATGAGTCACGAAGAATGGGGAAGGTGTGGAATTCATCCAATGTGACATTTCTAGCCCTTCTTCCTAAAATTAAATGTCTTGATTCTTTCACGTACTTTCACCCGATTTCTTGCTGCAATCTCATCTACAAACTTATAGCCAATATTTTTGCCTCACGCCTTAAGCCTATTTTCAATAGTTTTATATATGAAAATAAATTCCTATTTTTGTATGGACATCAAATACATGACAAGGTTTCAATTGCACAACAAGTCCTTAACTCCATGAAGGCAAATAAAATTCCAGGATTTATAATGAAGTTGGACCTTACTAAGGCTTATGATAAGGTCAATTGAACCTTTGTCCATTTGTCTCTAATCCATATGGGGATAAATCTCATGACCATTAACTGAATCATGGGGTGCATTGAGTCCTCCTCTCTAGTAGTTTTAATTAATGGCTCCTCTTCCTCCTTCTATCATCCCTCAAGGGGTCTTCGTTAGGGATTCCCCCTCTCCCCCTTCATTTTCTATTGGTAGTGGATGGTCATAGTAAAATTATTCTCCAAGATCTTGGAAGAAATCTCATTAAAGTCATGAACGTGGCTTTGTATGTTTTTCTAACTCATTTTATGTTCGTAGATGATGTAATTATTTTTGGTGCAGTTTTGGTACAGGAAGTAAAATCTTGGTCTACAGTGGTCGACTCGTTTTTCTTGGCAACGAAAATGAAAATAAGTCTATCAAAATTCGTGGTCATCACCAATACTCTAGAAGATGAATTAATTAGATAGTTACGAGATAATATGCATTTTGAAATGAAGAATATTGCTGAAAGGATTAAACCTGAAGAAAAACTCGTATTCCTTTGATGACTAGACATGTATAATCAAAAAGATCAAAGTTGAATCTCTTCATGGTCCCAAATATGGATTTCGAGAGGAGGAAGATTGGTATTGATCAATTAATTTTGGAGGAGTATCCCAGTATATTCGGATACAATAGGAAAAACTCCAAAAGGAATACTAAACATGACGAGAAAAATATATTTTCACTTTATTTAGAAAGAAAGTAAAGATTCAGGAGGTTCACACCTAGTGAAGTGGAACCAAATTGCATATCCAAAGGATCATGGGGAATGTGGGGTAAAAAATATATTATAGTTCTATAAAATTGTGGCAGCAAAATGCTTGTGGAAAATGATACACAAGAAGTCGTTGTGGGGAAATTTTTTATGAGACAAATATTTTCGAGGAAAATCTAAAGAATAAGGGATAAGAACGCATAGGAAATCTAATATATTGGGTTCCATTGGTTGGAAGGATATTATGGAATCATATCCGATGATAGGAAACTAGTTATGCTAGAAAATTGGAAACATAAGGATTGGGGAAGATCCCTGGATTGGAGTAGGTGAAGGTTTCAAGTTGTTAGAATAACTTGTCGAAGATATCCATATGCAAGGAAAATTTTCCCTATGGTATGCTCATATATATGATCAATATGGACTGGGGTGAAGTGAATGGAAAGGGGTGGACTTGTTAGGATTGACAGAAAATAAAAAAGAAGAATCAAAATCTTTGATTGGTCTTCTATTATCTAATTTCATTTATCTTTAGGAAGAAACTGAGGACATAATTTGTTGGGCCAAATATGAGATTAATGGATCTTTTAATCCCAAATTAAGATATCAGATGCTATCCGATAATGAATTCTTCGATGAAATTCAACCATGGTGGTTTCCGTTGTGGAAATTCAGCACGCCTCGTATGGTAAAATATTTGACTTGGCTTACATTAGAAAATAAAATATTTACTTGGGATAATGGAGTGAAACTAGGATGGAATGGCCCAAGTTTGTGTGTTCTATGTAGAAACAGTGAGGAGAATGTGAAACACCTATTCATTCCATGCTACTATGTGTAGAAAGTATGGGTGGAGGTGTGCACATCATTGAGATGTGGAATTACATTGTTAGAAGGGGATATAAAATCATGGATTCAAAGATGGTTTGAGGGTGTGTTGATGAAATTTTATGACACACCATCAACAAGAAGGGAATATCCGGTCTGGGGTTGTCTAGTTAACCCAAGTTGTATAGAATAACCTACCCTGACTGGTTTTGTGGCTCCGTTAGCCAATGAAAATACTAAAGTAACAAAGAGAGGTAAAAATTATCTAACTATATAATGTTATTACGTACGTTTAACTAATAATCCTATCTATTAATACATAAATGCCTAGCATATAGTCTTATTAATGGGTGAAATCATGAAGATGGGTAACACTTTTGCCTGTTTTATGAGAAAACAAACTGTATTTTCACAAGTTCTTCAACTTCCGGCATACAAAAATATTTTTTTTTATTTAAAATTTCACTTTATAGTAAAAACAAAACTTGTGAAGAATTTTGTTAGCTTTCCAATGACTATTTTTCAAATTTGTTTTATCAAGATTTGATATGTCAATTTGACAATTGTTTAGAAATATGTTCCTTAAACATGAAAGGAATGATAACGGGTTATTTTTTCCCACAACAATGTATCTATTATTAAACTTATCTTTTTAAGAAATGAAATATACTGCAACAATCTAAAAAGACTCTATTTTATTATGACTATAATTTTGAACCTAACTGATGAATATTATAATTTCTAGAATTTTTTGAAGTTGACCAAGCTAAAAGCGTTGCAGATTTTAAACACATGTTTTTCTACACCTTGTATCTATCTTAATTTTTTCTTAAAAGTAAAATCTAAATATACCCTTTTGAAAAAAACAGTTTAAGGATTATGCATATAATTTTTTCAAAATTTTTCAGTGTATATTTTTAGAGATACCAATATTTCATTTCACCGAATCATAATGTCTACTGAAAATATTATGTAGTGTTTTTTTTTTAAATATAATAAAATTAGACAAAAATAATGAAAATGAAAAAAAATTATAGGAATTGAAAGTAGATTCAATTTTGGAAATGCCGGTGTAATTTTTGAAACCAGATTCTCAATATTTGCAGGAGTCCGCAACCTTCGAAGTTCAGGTAAGCTTGGGGCAATTCTTTGGTTTTTGTTTTCAGTCCTAATTTGATGATTTCGAATGAAATAATCTTTTGGCTGAAACAATATTATTTTGGATGAAAGACAAAATTCTAATGAAAACCATCAAAACTGAACGGTTTCCAAGGTTTTTGGCCAAAAAACCCTTCTTTCGGCTAAAAGCGTGTTGAGCGAATTCCGTCGGTTGGAAAAAATGAAAATACACATCGTATCATTTTATTTCGCGCCAAATCATATAGATATGCTTTAGGCTAAACACATTTAACACAATTCATCGGATGGACGGACAAATATGAGCTCAGGGATAGGGATTTCAAAGCATTTCTATTACTGATTGCAGTTGTATTCTTTTCTTTATTTATTTATTCCCTCTGTTCCATAGGCTTAATCAAATGATAGATATCGATACATGATGGTTTTCTAGAGAACCTAAACAAAGCTTTGAATAATCTTTTTGGTTTTTGTTGAATAAGGTAATTGGTGTTTGTTCAAGTTTTTATTGGAATAACAATTTATATGTTGAAAGATAAATGTTGAGCATTTTTTCAAGGTGAAGTATTTGTTGAAAATATTTTTTATAGATAACTATAAAAGTCGTGGGAAATAAAAGTTTGTGCAAGATAAAATTTGATTGCACTCGAGATGATACTCGCCAAAATGAACAAAGGAAAGACCATTATTGGAGAAACAAACGAGAATGTGCAAATATTGAATAAAGAAATAATGATAATGTAAATAGATATTTTCAAGAAGAAGTTCAACCAGGTATGCATGCACATATGATGATCGAGCACACAACACGCATTGGGACTATATTCAGAAAGTGTAGAATTCAAAGTATAGAATTCAAATTTAAAATATTGTAAATAATATAATTGAATGTAATTACAATTTGATGTTTTTCAAAAAATACAAATAGATTTTTCTCATAATGTCGAAGAAGTTGAAACCAAAATTGAAGCAGAAGGCATTGAAACCAAAATTGAAGCAGAAGACATTGAAACCGAAATTGAAGTAGAAGACGAGACACCTATAGGTATGTACATAAATTTAGATAATACAAGATGAACACTTGTATATATAGTTTAGTGAATTTGTGTTTGGGTTTTATTTTTTAATATAAACTTTAAATTGAAATATGAAGGAGAATCTATCAACATTGATGATGAAATATTAGAAAATGTTGATACTGACAAATTTGGGAAGAAAAAAGATAAGCATTATATAAGATATCGAACTAAGAATATGTATAATACTTTTTTTAAAGATGAATCAGTAATAGTACAAGCTCAACTTTTACCCTGTCTAATGAAATCAAGAAAGTTAAAATAAGCTACATCATTATTGGGTATTCAAAATTCGACAAAGGATACAAAGGTGAAACATAATGTATTTGAAAATATAACTAGTGTATTAAAATATTTTGGAAAATATCAAAAAAAAAATGTCAGTGTTGCACGTAGAGTGATACAAACATCAGTTGTTTCATGTAGCAATATAAAATATCGTTTGACAAGGCACATGGAAAAAATGATGGGAATGTCAAGAAAAACATTGCAAAAACATAGAAAATTTCGATTGCAAATAGATGAAAATGATGAACCGACTTGTTGGATAGTGATTTCTAGACAACCCTACAAAGATAGACTTGCAGAAAATGTTAAAGAATTGGCCCATAATTATTGGTTGGAAGAATTTCATGTTTCACCACATACAAGGGATGTGTTGCGACAAAGAATAGAATGAAAACAATATGAAGAATATCCAAAACATATATTTCCAATGACACAAATAGAATTGTTCAATAAGTTCAAAGAAGAGCACAAAGAAGTTAAAACCATCACTACATTTGTGCAACAAAAACCATGGTTTGTTAGACTCATCACTGTTCATGACACTTGTTGTTGTTGTTATCATGTGGAATTTGAGTTGTATTACGATTTTTTTTTGGATTTTGGTAAAACTTTATGGCCATGTTCACCTCCTCCTTCCACATTCCATGTTTTTATATCTAAAATTCTATGTGAAAGAGAAGTTGATGATTTATTTTTCAAAAACAAATGTGTTGGTGGAAATAAATGTGATTATTGTGGAAATCTAAGTTTGTTTCATTCAAAGTAGCATATTGATATGAATGATCAATCATTTTCTAATATAACAATCAATTGGAAGAGATATGAATATATCAACATCACGGCTCCACATTCTTCAAATGTTATTTCCAAAAGGATTGATTTGAAGGTAGATAAAATCTATGTGATAGAATTTTTGAAGAAGTTTGAGGAATAAATTTATAAATACACCAAGCATTCACATAGATTTCGATGGCAAGATCTATAATTAAAACAATACCAGGAAGTGTTTCCACTAGGGACAATTTTGTTTGTAGTTGATTTTGCAGAGAATTGCACATTCGCTACACAAAAAGAAATTTAGAGTGAATATTATCATTTTGATCAAGTCACGATATTTGTCCATGTTCTATATAGACATGCTCAATGGAGTCTTGATAACATAGAAAACACCAACGACAATCGACATGTTATTAAAGAATATCATTTTTATATAAGTGATGATCGAGCACACGACACACATTATGTACAACACTATTTTGATAAATTTTATGATTCATTGAAAGAACATGAAATTAGATTCAATCGATATTGGATATGGTCAGATGGGTGTGCGGGTCAGTTCAAATCTTCATGATCATTCTATTGATTATGACGTATTAATAAAAAATTAAACATTACACATTGTTGGAATTTTTTTGAGACTGGTCATGGAAAAGGAGAGCACGACGGTGCAAGGGCATGTGTAAAACACACACTTCGAAGGTATCAGATGAACCCTGATGTCGATCGATTTGAATCCGCTGAACAAGTTGTTGAATGGTGAAAAATGATGCTAAGCCATGCATATAATTTGTCAAGGGATGTGCACATGTGTGTCTATATATAAATGTTACACATGCACATAGTATATTTTTATTCGAACATGTTCAAATTTATAATCAAACTTCAATAATTTTCTTGAGAGATTTCAAGTTAACAAGTTCTTGTCTTGTGCAGGTTTTTTTGGTATGTTGAAATCCAATATGTAAATAGATCAATCTCATATGATGCCAGTACAATACCTAGGACACCAAAAATACATTCAGTTAAAATAAAATGTTTTCAAAATGTGTTTGCATTTGATAGAAGAAATGAGTCTTGTTTTTGTTCAGTTTGCATAGAGGATACAAAATCCATATATATTTGCAAAAACAAAAATGCAGGATATGTTAAGGCTTGTAGACATACCGAACTTAATGTAAAAGGGAAAATGCCACTTGCAAGCTCATAGGAGATGGAATCAAATGAATCTATAGTGCCAGTTGATGGCGATAGAGTTTCTGATCTTGTTAGAGAAGGTAATTTTTATGAACTTAAATTTTTTCAAATAACTTGTAGATGTACTTGTGTGATAATCTAACACGAACCATTTTTTGTCCAATATGTCCAATTATTTACAGGATATGTTTTTTCCATGGTTGTAGCTGTAGATAACACTGAAAATGTGAAATATTATTTGATGCGATGCACAGAACAAAAGATGAGGCTATTAGAAGATTTTGATGATAACGATTTTATATATGAAAGATGATCCATTGTATTGAAAGGGTAATTTTATCAAGGAACCCATCAAACCGATACTCATGTTCACTTTCAAGACTACTAGTCAGATGTCACAAGTTGTCAATATAGTCATTTGGTATGTGCAACGCGCATAAAGTTAAAAGAAGTTCAATAAAAAAAAGTTAAAAAATAGAAAATATCCAAAGTCGATCATGAACGAATAATTGAAGATGGAATACCATTATGATGTTTTTAAACAAGTGGCACATGTACATTCCATAATTTTTTATTTTTCATTGAAGTACATTCCAGAATTTGATGACTTGTTTTGACTATTTTCAACCATATTTCCAAATATGATATTTATAAAAAGAGTATGTATAAAAACCTCCAGATCATTCGTAAAAAACATAGATAAAATATGGTTCAACCATATTTAATCTGTGTTTTTCAACCATTACACCAATCAAAATTATTTTATGAGAATTACACTATTCAAAATTGAGTTGTATACCTTTTGTATTATGAGCATTGCATTTTAAACTAAAAAAATGTTAAACACCATTTCCATTGAACACTTACTATTTTCAATAGTATTTTTTTCCATTTTATTTTAATAATATTGCATTGATTTTTAAAAAATTTAAACATATTTTATATTTTCTATTGTAATAATATCTTGTTTCAAATTTTAACTCATTCCGATTTTTATTTTATTTTATGAGCATTATATAAATTAAAGTTGAATTGAACATCTCTTTTTTGAATAATTTTTTTAATTATTATTTTCAAAATTAAAGAAAAGTTAAAAACATCTCTTTTACTTTGAGATTTTATTTTATTAAGGGTATATGAACTTTGAGGTGAATATCTCTTTAAGCTTTGAGCATTTTTTTAATGACTACATGATAAAATTAAAGAAGAGATGTCTTCCATTTTAAGGTTTTATTTTATTGTCACATCATTTTGAGCATTTTATTTTATCACTATCACACAAACCAAAAAAGAGTTGAACATCTCTTCTATCTCAAGATTTATTGTATAAACATTACCTATAATTAATTTGGATATCTCTTCTATCTTGAGAATTTTATTTTTATTACTATTGCACCAATCAAGGAAGAGTTGAACATCTCTTCTATCCTAGATTTGAGAGAATTGACTTATTTAAGTGATAATTTTTTTTTTTTCATTTTTTAAATTAATATTCTAACAACTAAAAACAATTTAAACATCTCTTCCACTTGTTGTAATAACACTTTACTAATAATAGATCATATACATATACCAATATCTCCATTCTAATTATTAAGTTGATTTACATTTAAAATTTGAAATTATTTAGAATCTTCATTTTAATAATTAAGTTGATTTTCATGTAAACTTATTTAGAAGTGTTAATCATTATAATTAAATTGTAATTAATAGATCTCTTCTCTAAGAAAGTTAAGGAAATTAATACAACCTTGCCTAAACTCAACTGAATTAAATTGTAATTAATAGATCTCTTCTCTAACAAAGTTAAAGAAATTACTACAACCTTGCCTAAAGTCAAGTGAAGACCCTTACAAAAATGTGGGTTTATGTGAATAGTACTAAACCATAGCCTGCAAATCATTTTCCTAATATAATTCCCTTTCATATATGTTATCTGAGTTGTACAAGGGGTATGTGCTATTCCTTGACACATGTCTAAAACACAATGCTTGAATGCATACCTCCTCCTTTGAATTCCAAATTGGTTACGTTCTTCCAAAATCAAACACAAGTTTTCTGAAACAAAATTGGTAGATCATGAAAGTTTCTTCCTTTTAGTGCAATTCATACCAGCATAGGCTTTGCATAGTTTAAAGTATTTTCTACTACCATATATTCTCAAATATGTAGGCTTTGCATGGTTTAAAGTCTTTTCTACTACCATATATATTCATATACCTATCTTTTCTTCAGTTTTTATTATTATTTAAGTGCATCTATGTAACCAATTTACTTAACAGAACTCATATGTCTATCTTTCCTTTATTTTTTTTATTAGTTAAGTATATCTATGTAACCAATTTATTTAACAGATCACATATGTCTATCTTTCCTTTAGTTTTTTTATTAGTTAAATGAATCTATGATCTCATATGCCTATCTTTCCTTTAGTTTTTTTTATTAGTTAAGTGCATCTATGTACCCAACAGGGTCATTAGTAACTAGAAAAAAAAATAAATCTTTTAATATAAAATAAATTTTCTAAAATTATTCTGCCAAAATTATTTGATGATATGTCAATAGAATAATATTTTTTTATTAGTTAAATGCATCTATGTAACCAATTTATTTAGCAGATATCATATGCCTATCTTTCCTTTAGTTTTTTTATTAGTTAAGTGCATCTATGTAACCAACATGGTCATTAGTAACTAGAAAAAAAATAAATATTTTAATATAAAATTAATTTGCTAAAATAGTCCACAGTGAACATAAAATGAAACATTTAAATTAATACATAGCAAAAAAGTGTTTAAGAGTTTGATACTTAATTTAATGCATTGTAAAAAGGAGAATATACAAAACATTAATTCATTACTAGTTAACTTTGCCATTTTTTTTTCCATCATCCTTGAGAAATCAAATATGAGACAATAAATTGATATTTTGAATTCCAGAATTATGATATATATATATATAATCAAAGTCTGAATAGTTACACTGTAAAATACATAAGTTCCACATCCATTTTAGGATGATAACAAAAACTAAGACATTTGACACCAAAATTATGGACTCTAAGTCATCGCTTTAAGATAGATCACTCCACACCTGCAATTCAAACCTACAGAAAATATATATATACATATATATAATTCAAACATGCGAAATAATACAGAATTCAAGAATTGTGATTAAAACAAAATTGATATACATAACAAAAGAGTTAAGTCTCATCCTCGAACGTACAATTTCCCACAAAATATATTGTAAACATATTTTCCACCAAATATAATTTAGATATCTGTAACAATAAAAAACAATAATAAAAAAACAAATAACACATATTAGCATATATACTGTAACTAAATATTAAATAAACAATAAGAAATGATAACATACCCAACCACAAGTAAACAGATTTAAGATAGTTACTCTTCAATTAAACATACATGATTTAAACAATTTGTAAATCTTATCTAAAATATTAAAAAAAATTAAAGAGAAAAATTTTGTTCTTGGTAAAAATAACTGTGAGTTAGAGTTGGATAATAATCTGAAAATAAATATAGAATTGTGTATGAAGAAAGTTCACAAATCTCCATATTAAGTCATTATTCCAATGAAATACTTATCTCATTGTGGATAAAGTCTCAAATCCTTCAAGTGAAATTCTCCTTGTGGATAAGATCCCAAATCCTTCAGGTAAAATTCTCATCCCAAGTGATGTTATTGTGTTCTTGGTAAAACAAATTGCGAGTTAGAGTTAGATAATAATCTGCAAATAAATATAGAACTGTGTATGAATAAAATTCACAAATCTCCACATTAATTTATTCTTCCAATGAAATACTTATTTCCTTGTGGATAAAGTCTCAAATACTTCATGTGAAATTATCCTTGTGGATAAGGTCTCAAATCCTTAAAAAATTCTCATCGTACGTGATATTACCTGATCATATTTATACAACAATAAAATACTAATCTCCTCAACGGTAAAATACTTCTCTCTTCTTCTGCAGTGGTCATATAATCAAATTTCACGATGCCCTTTCAAACTAAAGAACTCATAAATCTCCATATTAAACTATTCTTCCAAAAAACTACTTATTATCTAAAAAAGTTCACAAATCTCAATTTAAAAAATCATTCTTCTGGAAAATACTTATCTCCTCTTTCTGTAGGGCAATAAATGTTCTCATATAATATTTCATGTACATGAAGAAAACACAAATCTGCACAAGTATATTAAGTCATTATTCAAAAACCATTTAAATGGGATGTATTCATATTAGATATAATAAAATGCTCTTTGAAATTATGTGTGAGATATCTCACATATACAATATGTGTGAGCTTATTTGTAAATCTAATTAAATGTTAGTTTTTGTGATTAGTTACCAATTTAGTTAAGATCTTGACAATACCATGACAAGAAGGAATTCACTTTGTTGTATATATAAAACAAAAATGTCCATACTACGTCATTCTTGGACAAGAAAGCAAGGAATGAAATCGAAGAAAATTTAGAAATTTTCTCTTTTTTGATGTGGGATAGAGTTTGTTCTCAAATATTCAAATTTTCAAGTTCAAAATTAGGTCTTCATCATGATCTAACATTAAATAATTTTGAATGTACACCATTTAAGACAACAATAAATGTATCTATGGGTTCTATATATTTCAAAATAATTGATCAAAGCGTTGAATAGGAAAGACTAAACTAAAAATTTGAGAAAACAAAAATTTGATAAAAATAAAATACATACATTTATGAATCATCCTGAATGGACACATTCTTCCCAAATCTAGGTGCTTCCTTCGCTTCCTCCTCAATCCCAATCTCCCTCCCAAGCACACTCTCAGGTACTCTCTTCTCCACATTAGCCTATATAACACATTTCAAATTTGAAAATTTGAAAAAATAAATTTAAATGATTATAACATATTAAATTTAAATGATTTTAAGACATTAAATGATACCTGTGAACTCCCACCCTCTTCAAACACTCCCAATGAGAATTGAGACAAGCTTGCCCAAGTAGTAGGAGATGGAAGAGGGATCTGTGAACAACACAACTAAGAACTAAATTTGGGATTCAATGTGTTCATATTTATTCAAAATTATAAATGTTGTTGATCTCTTATTCAAAAGAGTGGAGATTGAACAACTATTAGAAAACACATACTTTATTCAACCCATCCAAATTTAAACTTGTGGAATCAAGTCCCTTACTTACTGGAGATTTATTTAACATATCTCCATACTACAATTAATGACAATAACAACTCGATTATTTCTATAGATACAATGATATCTAAATCTAGAATTAGAAATAAACTATCATAAAATGCATAAAATATTTACTAACTATAACACATACCAATCTGCGGTTCGGGTCATCATTCTAAATGACCTTCTTCCAACCATCCCAGAAAAATTTTTCATACTCCAAAACATCTTCTGCTAACATGGTAACTAACTCTGCATCTGTTTTATAAACAAATATGGCCCAGAAATTGGCTTTCTCTCTCTAACAGTTCATGCCAACATCAACACCATAAAAAACCGCTTCCAATTTTTTCCCGATTGCATTCCTGGCCTCTTTGTCAACCTCTGATGTAGCCTGCAACTCTGAATGTGAAGAAAATTCTCCTGTTGGGAAAGGTACTAAAGGTTGTGGAGGCCTCGACAATGTTGCATTTTGATATGCTCTTTTGTGATC
>JASDQU011028176.1:849-12805 GCA_032191745.1 Picea mariana
CCGTATGAACGGTGAATTTGAAATGACTGATCAATCTGTAGAAAAAGTTGCCACTTCATCAAACTAATAGGCCCCAACTCCAAGTTGAGAAGCAGCTCCTCCACTGTCTCATTTATTGGTATCAACTTCTCTCTCAGTAGCCAAAACTCATTAAAAGATACAATTGGAAAGTAGTCTCCTGTCTTGGGATCAACTTGCAAGACTATGAATGAAAGTTAAAGAAGTCCTTGAGATTAATTTCAATAGTACATTTCCACGTGAATAAAATTCAAAAATATAACATCTTTAGATGAAGGATACAATCAGCCACAAGCGGAGGAACTGCATTCTGGGAGTAACTGTGGAGACAATCCAATTAAACATTAATAATTGAATGGCAATTATTATATTTATGTTTTACTTAAGAAATATGGTTTACATCTTTGTCTATATCTTTTTCTGTAATCTAATAAAAAGTATGTATGTGCGTATCCCCTGTGTCCTGTTTTGGGGGGTCTATGTGTCAATGTGTCTTGTTTTGGGGGGTGCATCAGAAACATACCGGGTGAAATCATCAACCATATTTATAGTTATATTTGGTTTCCAGAATGAGACCCAATCTGGTGAGCTCTCATCATTCAATTCAGCTGTGTTTTCCTGTAAAATCCAAGTACAAGCAAACAATCAAAAATTTGACAAAAACATCATCAGAAGRAGAAGCTAATCATCAGAAAAATATAGAAAAATGAAATCCAGTGTTCTACAATCTCATCCAAAAWTTGTGATCAGCCTACCAACTATTGACAGATGAACCTTAAGCTAAAAGCTAAAAGCCAAACAAAGAGAGACCATTCACCCAAGACCCCAAAAATACTTAAAATTTAATATATTTAGTGAATAGGAACACTTATACTCCTACCGATTGTTGTAGGAAAAAGGCTGGTACAACACATAGACTAATATGTGCTAACAGCTCAATCTTCTTACTACAGGTAAGAAACACGGTGACCATCCATCCAGCTTACAAATGGAGCAATTAGATTAAGCAGGAGGTCCTATAAATTGGAAAATATTATAGGTCATAATTTTCTATTCTGACCTCCTAAACAAGCTACCAAAGAGTACCTTTTGAATCATGAAGAAAATAAATAATAATAACTCAAAACCCATTCTTCAGCGAATTTTGTAACAGTTAGAGACAATCAAGATTCCAATGCAATAAATAGTCTGGTAAGAAAAAAAGATCTTTACCTCATTTTCTGATCCATCCTGGTCTCCAACTACAGCACCTTTCAGCAAGCTCTTACGCTTATCTACCTTTGGCTTTGGAAGATATTTAACAATAGCTACACAATTCAGGAAAGAAAATATATAGCATGCTTATTATCATTGCAATTCAATCCTGAATGACATCCTTCAGAGGGTGCAAATGTAGTTCAAAATATGCAAAACCCCAAGTGTAATCTGCATGCATATTCAAACTTACAGTGGGTTTTCCTAAAAGTAGCAGATGGATCATACTCAGGATCACTAGGATCTGGAGCATATCCTGAACGAGCAAAGAAGACATGAGCATAGACACTCCCGTTATTCTTTACAGCCTGGAAATAGGTACAAAAGTCACACCATTATACTCTAATATGCTAAAGCCTGTTCTAGCCTCCACCAAGTATGTCAACCAACCCGAGTATTTCATATTAACAGCTTATCTGCCAACCGATATTCAAGTCAAATAATCCAAGATCTAATATGGTAGAAAGTAAGACCACATTATATGTATTAACAGCAAAACAGTTATATATACCAAAACCAGAGTTTACAATAAATTATCTAAAAGGCACATACCTCTGACGGATGGTAAACTATTTTATGTTTTCGAACACTGTTTGGCCCCCAGACTGCAAAAGGTACATTGGTCTCTTGCCAGACAAGAGCTGCTTCATTGCTAAAATCATAGAAGTTCTCATTCTCGGAGAGATAGAGCCACATATCCTGAATCATTTACAGAGTACAAAAAAAATTAGGCTGGAGCTCACAAAATCATGACAACCACAATGTGAACCACGAGATAGTACATAAAAGAAGTCCCCAGTAATGGTAGTTGAGTTTTAAAATTGTTACCTGAAAAAGCTAACGAGGCACCCTCTCCGATGACAGTAACATTTAAATATAATAATAATAAAAAGTAATCTCTCGTGGTGTTCCATCAAAATAAATAACCTAGCTCTGCATATCTAGATGGAGTTTAAGCCCATTAAGTGCATCATGGTCCATTCCCTCAATTATCGTAATATTAAATACAGTTATCATAACAAGGCTTAGTTGTGTGTCCAGTAAACATTTGAAGAGGCATAGTTGTGTCTGATAAATGTTGCAAGAGGCTTAGTTATGTGTTTAGTGAATGTTGAAAAGAAGTTGGGTCCTACCGATTTCATTTATATCTAAGGATACTTACTTCCTTGTATACAAACATGAACTTCGGGCATATTCACGCTGGTAGATATATTATGCTAAGTTAAATTAGCAGCTAATCCATGAACTTTCAATTTTACACTGCAATCTCTCAGGAAATTCTGTT
The DNA here is from genome assembly GCA_032191745.1 of Picea mariana. Lineage (NCBI taxonomy): Eukaryota > Viridiplantae > Streptophyta > Pinopsida > Pinales > Pinaceae > Picea > Picea mariana. Next base: position 3,407 of record JASDQU011028176.1, read on the forward strand.
AAATTTAATTCAGAATAAGTTGAACCAGAATGGAACTGAAATTTACCAAATCATAAAATAGGTCATACCCTGCTTTAAGCAAGTTTCTCGAGTTAATTTAATTCATTCTGACAAAAAATGCAGAGTTGAAATATCTGGCAAAAACCTGCAGAGCAAATGCCCTTACTCTATGACATTGCTCGGTTGCAGCATTTCTCTATCTAGAGAGATGGAATCAGTTTATGAGCATTAAAAGATCTAGACCTCTTTAGCTTGCAACTAGTTGCTTTGGACTTGTGAGCAAATGTATTGTGTACTAGACTCTAGCATGCAGCATAATGTTAGAATTTTAGCTCAGGAGGTGTCTCAGCATAGGCCTATGTGTCCTAGGCATGCTGATGGACACCCAAATTAACCCAGATCAGCCTTATTATCTTTTCCTATGTACAACTTTGGCTATCAGCAAATTTTGCTGTGAGTGGAATGTGGGGCCCAAGGAGAGAGGGCACACCTCATGAAGGTTGTTGAGTGCATCGTGGGGCCCTGTCCAAAGGGGAGTGCACCACTTAGTGGAGAGTGGGGTCCAGCCCAAGGGGGGCACCCTAATCTCAGTCGTTGAGACCCAAGGCTGGGCACACATCTCAAGGTAAATGGGGACTGCTAGGGAGATAAAAGGAGGCCGAGTGTGGAGTTGGACATGTATTCTCATTTGTGAGGTTGTGCAGGTAAGAAGAAGAGGGAGCTTGGGCCGGAGAAGCAAAGGGAGCAGCCGAAGCAGAGAGGGCAAGTTCAGGGCCAAGTTTGAGCAGCCAGCAGNAATGTGGGGCCCAAGGAGAGAGGGCGCACCTCATGAAGGTTGTTGAGTGCATCGTGGGGCCCTGTCCAAAGGGGAGCGCACCACTTAGTGGAGAGTGGGGTCCAGCCCAAGGGGGGCACCCTAATCTCAGTCGTTGAGACCCAAGGCTGGGCACACATCTCAAGGTAAATGGGGACTGCTAGGGAGATAAAAGGAGGCTGAGTGTGGAGTTGGACATGTATTCTCATTTGTGAGGTTGTGCAGGTAAGAAGAAGAGGGAGCTTGGGCCGGAGAAGCAGAGGGAGCAGCCGAAGCAGAGAGGGCAAGTTCAGGGCCAAGTTTGAGCAGCCAGCAGAAGTCATTATGGGCTGCAAACAGAGGCCATTTCAGGATAGCAGCAAGCAGAGAGGAGTAGGCCAAGTTCAGGCCAAATTTTGTCAGCCAAGAGGGCTGTTTGCAGGCCATACCAGCACCAGAAGAAAGGCAGTACAGCAGGCTGAATCTATACAGGCCGTACAGTCTGTTTTAAGGCCGTACATGGGCCGTACAGGGCCAGATCTTGCTGGGCAGTATAGCCAACAGCTGGACTAGTTTTTCTGCTGAGAAATGTGGAGTTTGCTGGGAAAATTGTAAGGAATTTCAGTTTATTCTGCTGCTATAAATTATCTCCTGCATGCCCAATAAAGCCCCCTCTTAGCTGGTTTTCCCCACATTGGGGTTTCCAGGGTAACATCTGGTGTTGTCTTATTTTTATGGTTGGTTCTGTGTATGCTTCTGCCGTCTATTTTCTGTTAAATAACTCAGCTGTAGGTTGCATGCATAATTCTGAAATTTATAACAGCAAGTAAATTTCTGGGTTTTGTTAATTATTGGCATTAATCTCTGGGTACTAAATTATAGGAAAGTTCATGGTATCAGGGCTCAGCCTCTGAATACAGGAGGAGCAAGATACTTGTTGTGCAAGGATAAATCAGCAAGTGGGACGTGAGACCAGAAGGTGTGTGGAAAATAGGGCAGCAGACTCAAATGGCTAGTGTAGGCTTAAGGTGCTGGAGGAAAATGGGTTGTTGGATATTGTTGAAGGCAAAGTGGCAGCCCAAACTGATCCAACACAGCTAGCAGCCCATACTAAAAAATATGTCAAAGGCCAAGAGGATACTTGTGGATGGTGTCAAAGACCCCATTATGCCTCATTTGTCTGCAAGAAGACAGCAAAGGACATGTGGGAGGCCCTAGTAAAAAGACCACATTATACCTCATTTGTCTGGCAAGAAGACAGCAAAGGACATGTGGGAGGCCCTGGTAAAGTTGTACCAGTCTGACAACCAGAGCAGGAAGATGCTACTCAAAGAGGAGCTGAGAAGCACAAAGATGGCCAAGGGAGAGTCGGTGGTCACCTACCTCACAAAGTTCACTCAGATTCGAAATGAACTGACAGCTGTGAGAGAGGCAGTGGACGAGATGCGAGTTGGTGAGAATAGCCTTGAATGGCTTCACCAAACAGTGGGAAGTATTTGTCTGTGGAGTTGTGGCTCAGGAGAAGCTCCCTGATTGGAAAAGATTATGGGACATTTTCACCCAGGAGGAGTTGATTATGCCTTGTCATGTACTCTTACAAAATGTACTTTCTCTTTCCTCAATTTTTTTGCAATACCTGGCCCTACTTTCGCTTTCCTCAATTATTTTGCAATATCTGGCCAATAAAATTTACTTTTGCTTTCCTTGATTATTCTGCAGTACCTGGCCCATTCCACACACTTGTATCCTAACTTCCAAGTCAGTCAGTTAATGTATTATTTTCCGTCCAAATTCCCAGACCAGCTGCAGAAAATTCTCAATCTCAAGGCAGCAGCAATAGTTTTCCCATTATCTACATGATGCATCAACTAACTCAGGGTATATGTGATATAATAATTGTCTGTGTCTTGTCGAACAAGAAAAAAACAAATCTCAACGATTCTTCTACAAAGTTTATACAAGAAAATGCCTGGCCAATTTGATTCAGTTAGTAGCAAATGATCCAGTGCTTGAGAATTRGCATATTTCACTCTCTTTTTTKGGGGGGAGGGGGTGAACTCGACGATTCTTCTACAAAGTTTAGAAAAGAAAATCCTTGGCCAATTTGATTCAGTTCATAGCAAATAGGCCCGTGTTTGAGATTTGACGTATTTCACTTTTCTTTTAAGAATAAATGATCACAAGATGTAGTGACCATTTACATCTCTAATGAAATTAGGTTAAATATTTTAAAATATAAAATACAGCTGCAAAATTATTGAAGCAGATCAACAGGTACTTTTAAGAAGCAAGGAAAAAACAGAGAAGTTAACAAGCTATAGTTTTCTTGACATTCAGAAATATATTTGACGAAACATCTGACCGGAACAAGTGATTAGTGAACTGGAATAAATTTTAATTTAACGAGCTCTTTGAAATGGCCCTTAATTGACTATAATCAAATAGCAAATGGCCTCGATATTACTGAAAATTAACTGACCGTAATAAATTTCGCATAAAACCAACTTTTTCTCAAGTAAGAATAGAAGAAAAAATACTAGCAGTATCATTTCCTTGCGAAAGCATGTATTGGAAAACTTCGCCATATAAACCGTAAACTCAGGGATAACCCTGGTGTGTTGGTAAAGGCATTACTAATTCTGAGGAGAGATGCATGTTCAAAACTCTCTCCCTCCTTTTCAGTGGATTTTGGGGTTCGTAGCTTCCCATAGAAATTAACTGGGCTTTATAGATTTCGCATAAGAGGAGAGGAAAAACACTAACAGTGTCACTTCCATCCACAGCATGTATTGGAATACTTGGCCATACACCCTAAACTGTCTTCCATATACCCTAAACCTGGGGATGATCCAATGGTGTATTGGTAAAAGCATTGTTAATGCATGCTGTGAAGAGATGCAAGTTCAAAAATCTCTCCGACCATGTGAAAGCCTTCCCACGGATCACGGATCAATCAAAAGCGAAATGTACCAATAAAAATATCATATTAACCCTGAACCGAAAGGCAACCCAGTAATCATTTTACCTTTAGTTTCCCTGCAATATTGTTTGAAATGCCTGAAATTTAATGAATTTTGCCAGGGTTCAAAACTCCTGCGGTTATATACGATTAAAAACCTAAAGGGCATAAAAAGTAAAACACAGATCCAGAATCAAACCCTGAGAATGGCGGGGTGTTTACGGTGTACTTACAAGGTTTTCGCCCTTAGAAAACAGATTTGACATCTGAAGCGCCGGATCGACGGGCTTTTTCGAAGAGAACATCTGCATGGCGAAGTACCAGAAGGCGGCCATTCTTAAAACCCCAAACAACATCTGCCCCGGCCCCCCTTGCTGCTGCTGTTGGGGTTGCCTGCCCCCAGCTGCGACGGCCTGCCCGCCTCCTGCAGGCGGCGCCATGATTCCTAATTAGACTGATGAATACCAGTTCTTTCGGAAATCTCCGATCGATTCGAAGATTGAAGTTGCAGACCCTGAAAAAACGATCAATGGGGTTTTGGGTGAAAAGATGAAAGATTAACTCGGAAAGCAAGCGTCTCACTTCTAGATATAAAAGCATTTGCATTTTATTTTGTTCCAAGTGGGAGCAAAGTTAACATTGCATTTTTAGGCACTTGCCACGTGTGGCCAGAATCTCAGACATAAATTAAATTTCCATAGAATCCCGGAATGCACTGAGATTGGAGGGATTTAAACGTCCTCTACATTTTGTTGGAGAGATTGCACTAAAATTTGATGGTTGAAAATTTTTTTACCTATCAATTTATGTATTAACCTTTCTTATTATATCTTGATAAATCTAGTTTTATCTCACAAAATATATCAATTTATGTATTAACCTTTCATATTATATCTTGATAAATCTAGTTTTATCTCAGAAAATATAGATTATGGAAATCAAGATAAATATAAGTTCTGTTTTCTATTTTTCACTTTCAATTCTAGCTGGATAAAACATAGGTTATGGTAATATTTTTTTCTAAATTATTAGAATACAAAATTACATAAATTTGAGTTATATATAATATAAATAGAAATTTTTATTTTTATTAACCAAACATAATAAATACTTTTTATTAATTATGGTTATTATAATTTGAATATCATTCTATGGTTCATTTTCTAAGGATGTTTAAGATAGGAAAAGTATAATTAATGTGCGACAAATGATCACAAAAGTAAGTCAATGGTATTGATTTAGTACAATAATGTTTATACAAAGCGGGAACGCTAAAGCAATTTCTATATAAAAACAAGAAGCACGAAGTAAAATAGAATATAAGTTTAATCTAAAAACCTAGAGAGTTGACTCCACAAATGGAGGGGCATTCCAGGAGAGAGAAATGTACAAGATGAGTATATCTAGAATCCATAGCACCAGTGGTATGAGGCTACTCTGGTTCATTAAATCTATCTCTCCTAACATCCGAGATCAAATTAAGAAAACTCAAAATGGATGGTTGTTCAGAAGAATAAACGGAAGAGGAGTTGGAATGAGTGTTGTGTTGTTGTCTGGAAGGAAGATTATGTTGTTGTGGTCTGGAAGATCTCATCTGGTGACTGGTCTGATTGCTAAAATGAGGTATGGTCTAACAATGTCGTTGGGGTCTCATAGAGGTAGTAGTAATGCCTCATGTCCTCACCAATCTTTAGATCATCTATCTATCTGCCACTCGGTGCCCCTAGTCGGGAGTACCGTAAAAAAGGAAGTGATATATGGGATGGGAGTTGGTCCAGGGTGTAACACCCCCACTATAATCCTCAGTTTAATTAATGCACAATGTAGATATGAATGTGGCTTTCGCCAAGCGATGTAATATGTGAATTATATTTCTTAATTTTAATAAATAAAATGTATGTCGGTTGTTGGGGGGACATGGACATAGACGGGGGCTGAGTTTTCCACAAAAGAAGGGAGTGTCGAAGAGGGGTCCAAGGGGGGAAATTATTAAGGGTATTAATTCAAACCCACTTTCCTAAATTTTATTATCATTGGGGACAACCTTCTATTTTATGGTTGAGTGTATGAGAACCCAATAATTAAACTCATGTAAGAGGGTGGGTGTAAAAAGTCACATCCCATAGTTATTGGAAGCATGGGGTTGAAGTAGAATCCACATTGGGCAAATTGAACGGTCAATTTACTTGGGGAGAATAGAGGAAATTTGTATGGGGAGAATAAGCAATTATTCATAGACAGGTTTTGCATGAATAGCAAGCAGAGAACAGGGGAGAAGAGCACTAGAGTTGGATCTACAATGGAGGGTGAATTCTTGAGCGTTTTTTGAGCTAAAGACCGAAAAGTCGGGTTGTCGGGCTTAAAGAGTGAACTCATGTGTGAGTTGTAATGTAACAGCAAGTGATTGTTGTTGTTTTCTTGGTAGTTTTCCCTAGTAACGAGTTTCTTTGAGTTCCAAGTATTGAGATTCCCAGTTACCTATCGGAGAGAGACCCGAATAAACAAATGGTGGAGCCTAATGGACTGAAAGAAGTGAAGGGGCACGTTCCTTGGGTTGGGCGGGTCAAGAGGAAGAGAGCTGGTGGAAATCAAGATAGTCGTAGGAGAATACCAATGGGTTGTGGGATATCTGAGTTGTGAGTGGATAGTGAGAGACACCCCTTTCTTGTGGATTCCTAGCCCCAGCTCGGGGGTGACTTGTTGTTGAGATTTGGAACATCAAGTCTATGGTTGGGTGGAACATTCATCCCAAGCAGTTGGTTGCACAATTGTTTTAAAAAGATAAGTGTTTATCTATTTTCTGAGTTAATTATGAGTTTAACTGTTGTGGATTTTTCTCTGTGAATGGGAATGGTTATATGTTGTTGTAGATGAGTTTATTTATTGTATTCATTTCATTTCAACATATATAGTGATGGGTATCTGAAAAATGGTTAACTCTGTGTATAATTCATGGCTGGTAAACTACAGGAAAAAGAAAAAAAAATGAATTTATGTGTATTTCCACAAGTAATGTTCCTCGGTTAAGCTGGGGAATGTTACATAGGGTGTGGACATGGCTAGAGGAGAGAAGAACGAAGATGAAAGACCTCTTGCATGTAAAGGGCCATGCATCTATGGTCAGGGTACTTGAAGAAACTGCCAAGCATATGTGGCACTCTGAAAAGACGGTGGAACCATCCTCAGATCTCGTAGTAAACCTGACAATGGAAGATGAAGTGTTCCTCAGTCTCAATCTCTCGAATATGGCACAACTTGTAGATCCTGTCAAATCGGTCAATCTGATGGTCAGTCTCAATCCCCGATCTATGAAATCCAACTCTAAATTGGCCTAGGGGGATTCAAAGAGCATGTATCTAATTGTGAAGTGTGTAATGGGGTCGAACAATGAATCCATCCCTCATAACCATGAAGTGATTAGCATAGAATGCCATCTTCAGATATAGCCCACCCTAAGGGTTTATCCAATTGACCTGTATAAACTACCTATAGATATCCTCCCATGTGATTGTATTCATCTCCTCTTTGGTTGGTAAGACATGGTCGAGTGCACATAGGGAATATCTAAACGAAAGGAGTCATTCCATCATAATACCAACATATGCTAGGAGATTCGAGACTATGGTGTACTAGAATTGAGATTGAGTCGAAGAACTAGTTGCTACAATGAACTCTGATGAGAAGTAGGCCAAATATGGATATCGGTCCTGCCCCTTCGTTGTATCGACGAAGCTCTGAATGCGGTGTAGAAGTGAGACAAGGCCAAACATTGTCTCAAGCCGAAAGGGGAAAGCACCAAACTCTATGAGGATGATGGGCTAAGGAGCTATCTGCTTGCATCTGACAATGAAACAAAGGAGAATAATTTGTACTCTCTCTGTTGAAAACCAAGCATACTCTAGTAAACCAGGTCCCCAAACTTTTAAACCGTAAAGAATTATGGGCTAGACAAAATTGTCCATGAGTGACATCCTGGATGATATGTCCTTAAAATGGTTTTGAAAACATTGCCTTTCAAGAAGGGCCAAGGAACCATAACCCTTGTTGACTCGAGGTTGAAGTGCATGCTACAAACTAAAGTGAGGACATGTGAATAATACCACCCATAAGTATATGCATTGGCGATCTCGATCTCCTCTCCTTTGAAAAAGAAATGGTGATCAAAGAGGATCTTCTTCACCCCATTGAAGATCATGACCTTGGTTTTACCCAAGTTGATTGTTAACTAACGAAGGTCACAGACAAGGCCTGGAGAATCCAGTTGTCTCTGCAACCCATCGGGGGATGAGGTTAGAAGGATCACATTATCTAAAAACATCAAGATAGAAATCGGGACATGGTGTAGAAGGAAACCATCTCCATCCTGGATGTGCTCGTGCAAGAAAGACTCCAACTCATCAATATAGATCCCAAATAGTGTGGGGGATAGGGAGAAACCCTATTTGACCCCACGTAGACGACCAAGGGTTGACTCGTATAAGCGCATGATGGCTAACAGTAAGGTCTATGGGATGCCAATGTCTCTGAGTCTCTGGAACAAAGCCTCCCTAGGGACAGAATCAAAAGCTTTCAGGAAGTCTACAAAATAGTAGTAAACTTTTGAAGAGCGATGTCATGCCTCCTTAATGATGGCCCTAAGTGTGAAGATGTGATCAAAGGTCTAGTGCTCAAATTTGAAACCAACCTATCTTCTAGCTCGAAGTTGCCTCCTCTCAAGCTCCTCGAAGAGCTTTAAATGGAGGAATGTGGCATAGAGTTTTGAAAATGAGTGGTCAACCATGATCGTCCTATAGTTATTGGGATCCCTATTAGATCTTGATTTGTGGATCGGGTGAATAATGTGATGTGACCAAGACGGTGGGAACCCTAAACAAACCACCTAGTTGAACAAGTCGGCTAGGTGGTTGTCCATAGTGTGAATGTAATACCCCTATTTCCCCCAGCTTGTAAATATAACTATACTTTGCTAAAACGCTAGTGTAAGTAGTTATGCTACTAATGTAAAAAGGAAAATGTTGGATAATTGTTGAGGGGGAGATTGCCTACACAGGTCATGATGCCATGAGAGGGAAACAATGAGGAAATTTCTCTTGCCAATTTAAAATTAAAGAAAAAACTGTATTACCCATTTTTCTAGAATTGTGATTAATGGAGGAAGTTGGTAGTTGAAATATCAACTTCCCAAAATTATGAACAAGAATGGGTTTTGTACCAGAACTACCTTGCCTCATAAGCATGTGCAGAAAAGTACCCATTTACAAGATTCTAGGCTGACCCACAAATTGGGGAATTTGACCCACGAAATCTTGCTAAAGAAGGCAGAAAATAAAAGGAAAATCGTGGGCAGAGAGGGAAGTAGTAGAGGAGTGAGTATGGTGACCTTTTTTCTGAGGAGGGATAGCATGTGTAGCTCTCTGGTTCTGAAGAGAATTGAAAAACGAATTTGTTATGGGTAAGGGAATTGTTGGGCAACATTTTCTAACCAGGTTGATAAACAGGGTTGCGAAGAGGATGAGTGACCGAGGAAGCACTCATTACAGACCCCCTTGCTTGGTAGAGAGAGAAACAATCTGCTAAATTCATGTGGGAAGAGGAGAGCAATCTTCGTCCCTGGTTGTTGCTAAACAAAAGGAAGAATCTCTCTTAG
>JASDQU011028176.1:12922-31500 GCA_032191745.1 Picea mariana
CACATTATCTAAAAACATCAAGATAGAAATCGGGACATGGTGTAGAAGGAAACCATCTCCATCCTGGATGTGCTCGTGCAAGAAAGACTCCAACTCATCAATATAGATCCCAAATAGTGTGGGGGATAGGGAGAAACCCTATTTGACCCCAATAGTACTCCTGATAAAATCTGACATCCCATGTGTTGTGCGTAGACGACCAAGGGTTGACTCGTATAAGCGCATGATGGCTAACAGTAAGGTCTATGGGATGCCAATGTCTCTGAGTCTCTGGAACTAAGCCTCCCTAGGGACAGAATCAAAAGCTTTCAGGAAGTCTACAAAATCATAGTAAACTTTTGAAGAGCGATGTCATGCCTCCTTAATGATGGCCCTAAGTGTGAAGATGTGATCAAAGGTCTAGTGCTCAAATTTGAAACCAACCTATCTTCTAGCTCGAAGTTGCCTCCTCTCAAGCTCCTCGAAGAGCTTTAAATGGAGGAATGTGGCATAGAGTTTTGAAAATGAGTGGTCAACCATGATCGTCCTATAGTTATTGGGATCCCTATTAGATCTTGATTTGTGGATCGGGTGAATAATGTGATGTGACCAAGACGGTGGGAACCCTAAACAAACCACCTAGTTGAAYAAGTCGGCTAGGTGGTTGTCCATAGTGTGAATGTAATACCCCTATTTCCCCCAGCTTGTAAATATAACTATACTTTGCTAAAACGCTAGTGTAAATAGTTATGCTACTAATGTAAAAAGGAAAATGTTGGATAACTGTTGAGGGGGAGATTGCCTACACAGGTCATGATGCCATGAGAGGGAAACAATGAGGAAATTTCTCTTGCCAATTTAAAATTCAAGAAAAGACTGTATTACCCATTTTTCTAGAATTGTGATTAATGGAGGAAGTTGGTAGTTGAAATATCAACTTCCCAAAATTATGAACAAGAATGGGTTTTATACCAGAACTACCTTGCCTCATAAGCATGTGCAGAAAAGTACCCATTTACAAGATTCTAGGCTAACCCACAAATTGGGGAATTTGACCCACGAAATCTTGCTAAAGAAGGCAGAAAATAAAAGGAAAATCGTGGGCAGAGAGGGAAGTAGTAGAGGAGTGAGTATGGTGACCTTTTTTCTGAGGAGGGATAGCATGTGTAGCTCTTTGGTTCTGAAGAGAATTGAAAAACGAATTTGTTATGGGTAAGGGAATTGTTGGGCAGCATTTTCTAACCAGGTTGATAAACAGGGTTGCGAAGAGGATGAGTGACCGAGGAAGCACTCATTACAGACCCCCTTGCTTGGTAGAGAGAGAAACAATCTGCTAAATTCATGTGGGAAGAGGAGAGCAATCTTCGTCCCTGGTTGTTGCTAAACAAAAGGAAGAATCTCTCTTAGAGCATCATGACCTGGCTAGGGGGTGACTAATGATAAATCTRTCCAGGAGTTGTTGTGCCTACGGTTGGGAAGAAAAGAGAACCCCTTTCAGCGGTTGCATCACTATCTAGTTTCTAGATAAGTATATTTGGTTAAATCTCTGTAGTGTTCAGATTAGAGAAAATTTTATACTATGTTTCAGAACTGTGTAAGTTCATTTTATGAAAAAAGTGACTTGAGAAATTTTAAGCAAAATAAAGAGAATGTCTTAGTTGAAGCTCTTTTGATTTAATTTCTTATCTCTTGTGTTAGGGACCTAACCTACCTAACCCCTCAAGTGGGTAGAATAATATATTTCCATGTAATAAAGGTCAATATTAATAAGGCCCARCAATAAGGAGGAATAAGTCAAATGTAAGAAGACCTAATAGAAGCATCCGCTTCTAGAAGGATCTTCCTCTAGATTGGTCTTTTGGATAGATAGATTTAGTATAAATAGKAATAGAGGATATGAGAAGTTTTGTCTTGGATATTATTGTAATAGAGCTCTTCTCTGTTGGAGGTTGCCCCCTCGAAGAGGCAAGTGAACATTTCTCTTAGTAATCAAAGTGCTCTTTCTAGTGTTATTCTAGTATTATTGTGGTATCGTTCTGGTTATATCATTGTTTCTATGCAATTTCTAGCTAATTATTTATATTATGTATACTGATTTATATCTAGAATACTACAAGTGGTATCAAAGCACCATCCTTGGTAGAAAATTGCAGGTTAAACTTTTTCAGGGTAGAGATGTATTCTGACATCTTTAAGCTACAGATATCTTTCGTTACACACATAAACCCGCGGCCAAGGATTCATACACGCAAGAAATGCAAGTGGTACTTAAGCGCACATTTGTTGGCCACCCTTGTAATCCACGTTGGTACCCCTTTGAGTGGTAGTGCATCAGACAACACCTGTATACAGATCGACTTAGATCTCTTGAAGCCCTCCATAGATAAACCGATCGACCGCCTAACTGTTATAGTGCCACCAAGAACAACACTCAGGAAGATACTCTCTAGTACATAGGTAGTCGAGTAGTACAGCTGAGGGCATGGTCTAGCCTCCTTAGTTGGTGCCCTAGGATATTGGGCCGAGTACTATTGTTGGACCCCGCACATATATCGGAGAGCTATAGCACAGGGCAAACCCTTGTTTGTAGAACCCTTGAGTACCTTAACACTTAGGAAGGAAACAAAAATAGAACCAAAAATATATATTTCTGTGCTATAGTGTCTTATGCATTTTGGTTGCGAAATTACTACACATTTCTTCCTGTTAAGCATTTGGGCATTTCGTCACTGCAGTATTCTTCAAGCCGGAGTATAACCCCGCAGGAGTAAAAAAAAAGTATAGTGGTCCCGTCGGCACACTTGTTTGGGACCTATTCCATTGGATTCCCCTTTTCTCCCTGATCGCAGCCATACCTGTCATTTTTAATCTTTTTGTTTGAGTGGACCTGACCCTTTCTTAGTTTCCCTATTTTGCTGCTTATTCCATTATATTTCCCTTCACAAACTAATCATTGTGGTACCTATCACTTCTAAGTCCTTTTTTGTGGTCCCACCCACCCATTTTTTTCCTTACCCGCACTTCCCTTCTCCAAATGGCCACCACTCGCAACCAAGAACTCCAAACTTCCATCAATCAAGCCCATGTCTCCATCAAACATCTCGCATCTCAGATGGATTCTACCCATTCCCGCATTGACAAATTAGAGCACAAATTTAACAACGTGGAAGCCAACCTCACAACCTAATTGACCTCCCTCCAGTCTATTATCAATCAATTGTTGAACTGCCCTACAGGTCCGTCCTCATCAGACCAACCCGATGTTGTTGATTCCTCTCAATCTCTACATTTTCACTCCAACTCCTTTCATCGTGAACCCCATCTTCCCCGCGTAGAGGTCAATAAATTTGATGGCTCGGATCCTACAGGATGGGTCACTCAAATGGAGCATTATTTTTCTCTGCATGGTATTACTGACGAATTGGCCAAACTTCGTTATGTTGTCCTCTATCTAGATCTTGAACGCTGGCAATGGTGGCGATGGCAGCCAAATTCACGTCTGAGGTATATTGCCTGGACCCAGTTTGTTGTTGAGCTCTGTGCCTGCTTTGGTACCGATACCCACTATCTCGGTCATTTGACCAAGTTGAAACAGTCATGCACAGTGGAAGACTTCATCATTGCTTTTGAGCATTTGGCCTTTCGAATAGAGGGCATGTCAGATGCCTTCTTCCATGAATGCTTTATCAGTGGTCTCAAGGATGAAATCTGATCCCAGGTTCTCATGGCCTGTCCTCCAACTTGGTTGGAAGCTACTCAACGTGCTAAAGAGGCCCAACAAGTTGTTTTTTCCCTGAACAAAAAACCCCCTTTTGTTTCTCGCCCTTGACCCACTCATCCGAACCCCCCTGTCACTCCCCTCAAGGTCCATAAACTAACTAGGGTTGAAATGGTTGAATGCCAACTGAAGGGTCTTTGGTATAATTGTGATGAAAAATATTTTCCAAGGCACAAGTGTAAGGAACAAAAAATATTTATGGTCATTTCCGAAGATGTTCCTGAAGAGGATGTGACAGTTCCCCTTGTTGAAGAACCCTCCCTTCCCGATGCCACCCAGGAGCCTGCTGACCCACCTGTAGTTGACCCACTTATTTCCTTGCATGCCCTCACTGGCTTCTCGACCCCACAAACGCTCAAGCTCATTGGCTACATTAAGGACATTAAAGTCATCATCCTTGTTGACAATGGTAGCACCCACAATTTTATTCATCGTCGCATTGCCCAAGAAACCAATTGCTATATTCGTGTTGTTAATAATTTTCAAATCATGATAGCCAATGGTGGGTCCATGAAATGTGGTGGGTGTTGTGAAAATGTTTGTCTTCAAATTGGACATTTCCAATTAAAACCTCATATGTTTGCCATTGACATGGGAGGTTGTGACATTGTGCTAGGTGTTGAATGGTTACACACTTTGGATCCCATTCTTATGGATTTTAAGGAATTAACCATGCAATTCCAACAAGAAGGACAAAGGTATCAATTCCAAGGTCTCACAACTGGTGCTCTTGAGATCATTAGTTCTCATCGTATGGAAAATCTCCTCAAGAAAGGCCACTCCGGTATCATTGCTCAACTCCATTATATTCAAGTCGTTGAGACACCCTCTCTGCATCCTAACCTCCACGCTATCCTTTCCACACATCAAGCTATTTTTTCCACTCCTCAGGGACTTCCTCCTTCTTGTGGTGTTCATGATCATTCCATTCCCATTGTTCCTGGCAGTCTTCCTCCCAACGTTCACCCTTATCATCACCCCTTTGCCCAAAAGAATGAAATTGAGAAAATAGTGCAGGGATTGCTCCAAGCAGGTGTTATTTGCCCTAGTACCAACCCTTATTCTTCCCCTGTGGTCATGGTACTTAAGAAAGAAGGTACTTGACGCATGCGTCCTGACTTTCGTGCCCTCGATAACCTTACCATCAAGGACAAATTCCCCATTCTTGTTATTGACGATCTCTTGGATGAGTTAAGTGGTGCACTTCACTAAACTTGATCTGTGTTCTGGATACCACCAGATACGTTTGCAAGAAGATGACATACCCAAGACTRCCTTTCAAACTCACGAGGGTCACTATGAGTTTTTGGTCATGCCCTTTGGCCTGTGTAATGCCCCCTCCACCTTCCAAAGCCTCATGAATCATGTATTTCATCCTTTTCTCCATCATTTTGTCTTAGTTTTCTTTGATGATATTCTCATCTATAGTAAAACTTGGCAATCTCATCTTTCCCATGTGGATCAAATTCTCCATCTACTCTCACAACACCAACTTTTCCTCAAACGCTCTAAATGTGCCTTTGGAGCTTTAGAAGTAGAGTACTTGGGTCATATTGTTGGAAAGGCTGGTGTCCAGGTGGATCCTAAAAAGATTGAAGCAATGCAGGATTGGACTCGCCCCAAGACTATCAAAAGCTTGTGTGGTTTTTGGGTTTAACTGGCTATTATCGCAAGTTTGCTCAGAATTATGGGAAGAGTGTGTCCCCTCTGACTGCTCTTCTTAAAAATAATTATTTCACTTGGACTCTCGCAATAGATCAAACTTTTCAAGCTTTGAAGGCAGCTATGTGTACTACTTCGGTCTTGGTCCTTCCTGATTTCACAAAACCTTTGTCCTTGAATGTGATTCCTCGAGCAGAGGAATTGGAGCTGTCCTTATGCAAGAAGGCAGACCTTTGGCCTTTACTAGCAAACAATTGTCTGAACACCAATTGGGTCAATCAATCTATGAAAAGGAAATTTTGGCTATTCTGCATGCAGTGGATCTTTGATGCCCTTATATCTTGGGGCAATGCTTCCAAATTAAGATAGATCATCAAAGCCTCAAGTATTTTATGGAGCAACTACCTTCCTCCCCATAGCAACAAAAATGGGTAACTAAGCTCTTTGGTTATGATTATGAGATCATTTACAAGAAAGACAAAGAAAATGTGGTTGTTGATGCTCTTTCTCGAAAATATGAAGATGAAGGGTCCCTTTTTTCTCTCTCCTTCATTGTACCAGATTGGCTCCAAGCTATGCACCAAGAATGGCTACATGATCCTAAAATATCACATATGATCCAACAATTAAAAGCCAACTCTCCAGTTTCCCCAGGGTACTCTTGGCACAACGACGAACTTTGCTACAAAGGTCGTTTGTATTTAAGTAAATAGTCACAACTTAAATCCATGGTGCTTTCTGAGCTTCATGCTACTCCCACAACTGGGCATTCAGGGTTTACCAAAACCTATGATCGAGTCAAACGTTCTTTTTTCTGGGATGGTATGAAAAGGACGTTCACACTTTTATAGCAGAATGTGATATTTGTCAACGCAACAAAGGCGAAACCATCAAACCTCCTGACACACTCCAACCGCTTCCGATTCCACCCGCTATTTGGAGGGACATCTTTATGGATTTTATTGTGGGATTACCTAAATCAGAAAATAAGTCTGTCATCATGGTGGTTGTGGATTGTCTTTCCAAGTATGCCCATTTATGCGCTCTTCAACACCCATTTACCGCATCAACTGTGGCTCAACTTTTCATGGATCATATCTTCAAGCTTCATGGCATGCCTCATTCTATTGTTTATGATAGAGATCCAACTGTCACTAGCCATTTTTGGCAAGAACTGTTCAGACTCCAGGGCACCCAATTGCATCTCAACACTGCCTATCATCCCCAAACTGAAGTCGTTAATAAGTGTTTGGAGACTTATTTGAGGTGTTTTGCCTCGGAAAGGCAAAATCAATGGGCTCAATGGATACCATTAGTTGAATGGTGGTACGACACTTCTTACCATACAACTACTTGCATGACTCCTTTTGAAGCATTATATGGCCAAAATCCACCTTCAATTCTCTTCTACATGCCAGGTGTATCGAAGGTCCATGCGATTGACCAAACACTTACAGTTCGCGAGGCTATTTCTCGTACCCTCAAAGAGAATTTGGTCATGGCTCAGAATTGCATGAAGCAATAGTCGATCAAGGTCGCTTAGAACGGCATTTTGCTGAAGGAGACCATGTATTTCTTCGTCTGCAATCTTATAAGCAAACTTCACTAAAGGGCGAACATTGTTAGAAACTGGCACCCAAATTGTATGGTCCTTATACAGTTCTCAAGCACGTTGGACAGGTGGCCTATTAGTTAGCTTTACCCAATCATTCTAAGCTCCATCTTGTTTTTCATGTCTCTTGCTTAAAGAAAGTGATTGGAACTAAGTGCCAAACTCAAACCAACCTTCCCGAGTTGGATGAAGAAGGATTCATCTGGTTGAAGCCACAAGTAGTTTTGGACCAACGAGAACATTGTTTTCATCAGCATACCATCAAGGAAGTGTTAGTTCAGTGGAAAGATACAACTCCAACATATGCCACCTGAGAGCCTGCTATCATTCTGCAGCAATTTCCTCATCTCAAGCCCTAAGGAAAAGGTTGATTCTAAGGGGGAGGGCATGTTAGGGACCTAACCTACCTAACCCCTCAAGTGGGTAGAATAATATATTTCCATTTAATAAAGGTCAATATTAATAAGGCCTAGTAATAAGGAGGAATAAGTCAAATGTAAGAAGAGCTAATAGAAGCTTCCGCTTCTAGAAGGATCTTCCTCTAGATTTTTCTTTTGGATATATAGATTTAGTATAAATAGGAATAGAGGGTATGAGAAGTTTTGTCTTGGATATTATTGTAATAGAGCTCTACTCTGCTGGAGGTTGCCCCCTCGAAGAGGCAAGTGAACATTTCTCTCAGTAATCAAAGTGTTCTTTCTAGTGTTATTTTGGTATTATTGTGGTATCGTTCTGGTTATGTCATTGTTTCTCTGCAATTTCCAACTTATTATTTATATTCTACATACTGATTTATATCTGGAATACTACATCTTGACTATCTATGTGCAAAAATAAGATTTCTAGGAATGGATGTTGTGATTGGTTGTGCTCTACAGTTTAATGCATGCTTGGGAATTGATGACTAAACAATTAAAAATACCTATAACATCTCTTAAAGAAGAGAGAGTGAGTCTTCTGCGTAATAGTGCTCCATTTTAGTATGTTCTCAAATCCCATGCCAGAAAAGTTAGAGGATATCATATATGTGTGGACTTTAGGAAATAATCCCAAATATGGAAAAACATTAAAAGTCCTTATAAATAATTATTGAGGAAAAATAATTAGGACATAAACATGAAATTGGTCTAAATGAATTAAAATACAAAAATTCTCAAAATTCTATTCGGGGCATAAATAAACATTTATGTTTAAATTGAGTTAAATCTCCTAAATTTGGGAAGAATCCCCTTAAATTTTGGTGGGTAGTAAATCCTGGTAGAAACAYTGAATTTACTGTTGAGGTAAATCTTTGTATTATGACCATTTTCCTTAAATTTAGTAAGAGTAGTAAAGCATAGTAATAAGGAAAATAAACATTTATGTTTAAATTGAGTTAAATCTCCTAAATTTGGGAAGAATCCCCTTAAATTTTGGTGGGTAGTAAATCYTGGTAGAAACATTGAATTTACTGTTGAGGTAAATCTTTGTATTATGACCATTTTCCTTAAATTTAGTAAGAGTAGTAAAGCATAGTAACAAKGAAATAAAAATTTACTCATTTACYCACGAGAAGGGAGAGATTATAATTATATTTTAATTTTTAGGATGGAGAAATTTCCTTGGAACATAAACTTTTATTAAATCCATTTATAAGGCCTGGAAAAGTATATTTTTCCTTTCCTTATTTTCTGTAAGAGAAAATATTTCATATGATTATTATTATTTTTTTTATTATTAATATTATTTTATTATTCTGAAAATGGAGGTTAAAGCCCCCGGAGCATAAAATACCTGAGACCAAAGAAGATATATTTATTATTATTTTAATGTCAAACACACCAAAGAATAAACAGTGACCAAACGCTTTAACCATCTCCTAGTCGTCGGAACTTCAGGACTTCGAGGCTTCGGGGTGTTTGGAGTGATGGAACTCACGAGCCCAAGTTGTCAAAGGCCCGAACCCTATCATTCCATGTGCAAGGTGGAAAAAGATAAGAAATATAATTAATTGTATGAGAATGAAGAATGAAGAATATAATTAATTATATGAGAATGAAGAACTGTGTGGAGGAGCCAAAGGCGTGGACCCGTGGACACCCGAATATAGAGGAGGTGTTGGAGAGCTGAAGGAGATTGACCTGGAGAACACTATGTCTCTCTTTTTCATTCATTAAATATAATATTGGAGAATTTTAAAAACGTGGGCGTGCAATATAAAATAATATATTATATTATTTTAAGGTTCATTAAATTGATTACATGTGAATGAACCCAGCTCCTTTGAATATTAAATGGTGTGGTAATGTGTACAAGTGGGGTCACTTCAGAGCTTTGGGGCTCCGAGGCTCCAAGAGAATTGAGTATAAAGGATGTATGGGAAAGTTGAAGGAGATTGACCCAGAGAACTCTCTTTCTCTCTCTCTCATGTCAAATATTAATAAAATATTGGAGACTTTATAAACTTGGGCGCATTTTCTAAAAAGGTTATTATAATATATTTTAAATAAGTTTATTATGATATTCGTATGTGACAAAGTACCAACCCTTCTTCCTTTTTAAATTTATTATTTAATGTGAAGTCACGTGTAAGTGTGGACCCTTTGGGAGTACGGGACTTCAGAGCTCCGAGATTTCGGGGCTTCGAGACTCTGGATGTTTGGGGATGATAAAAGGAACAAGCGAAAATAACCGAAGGCCAAACCTATTTTCCCGCTTTTCAATGTTATAATATTATTAAATACACGTAATTGTATTGTATGGAAATATAATTACTTGTATTGGCATAAAGGCATAATAGAGGTGGGACCCTCTTCGAAATTTCGAAGTTCGGGAGATTTGGGTTCATAAAAGCGTGATGAGAAATCTTCGCCAAAGCCCGGAGGCTTAGGTATTAATGGGTATTGACAAGCCTAAGTGCTCATTTTATATAATTAATCATATTATAATATAATTAATTTGAATTATATTATAATATAATTAATAAAAGGATAATTTGTGGTTGAATATAGTTAATCTTTTTCCTAGTAAATAAACACACACACACACACATATATATGTTAAATTACTTGAAAATTTAGCATGGAGTTACATGCCGGGGATAATTGAATTATATACCTTAATTGAGGTTAATCAACTTAAGTATATTATGGAGAAATTAGCTTCATCGTGTTATAATATAATTACTCATAATTATCATATGAGTAATTTATTAAGTTAGTGCTAAATTACTTCTAGGGGGGGAAGAGAAAGTAAAACTTGAGTAATTATTAGGCCATGGGTATTAGACTAAGAAAAAATTAATTATTGGATAATTAGTTGTGGAGAATAATGATCCTAAATGAGGTTTAAGTAATTAATTACCAAGGAATGGTATTCTACAAAATATTAATTAAGCATTTTAATTGGACTAAAGGAGGGGGACTATTGTCATCCTCTAGTCGTGCAAGCCTAAGCGCCCTACGGTGACATGGCAAATTGATGTTGACTAAGAACATCATTGTTATGACGCATGTTAATCTTCCAAGGGTTGACGAGTTGAGTGGAGTTCAGTAGGATTAGTGAACCTTAGGTGCCGAATGGATCCTAACTATAGTTTGGGAGGTCTGGCATGCATCGAGACAGTCCATCAAGAGAAAGGGATTAGTCATCGATACCATATTCATCGGAGGCAAGCGAAAAATTTATACCCCATCCCTTAGAAAGGTACTTAGGGGTCAGGTGTGTGACAGAGTGGTATTAATGTGGGCAACAACACTTGGCCTGCTTGGGCTTATTAAAGAGTCAATTAAAATTTATTAGAAATCTTTAAGGGGGAGGGATCCCTACCCTACCCCATCTAGTAGAGCATGACTCAAACACTAGGTCTAGATGGACCAAAAGACCCAATGTTTGAGTCATTAGGTCTTCTTACATTAGACTTATTTTTCCTTATTGCAATGCCTTATTAATATTGACATTTATTACATGGAAATATAGTATTCTACCTACGTGAGGGGTTAGGTCCCTAACATGTCCTCCTCTTAAAAACAACCTTGTCCTCAAGTCTTGAGATGAGGAAATTGTTGTAGAATGGTAGTTGGTTCCCAAGTGGCATTTGCTGGAGTTGTATCTTTCTATTGGACTAACACTTCATTGATGGTTCGTTGACGCAGACGACACTTACGCTGGTCCAAAACTGCTTGTGGTTGTAGTCAAATGGAGCCTTCTTCATCCAACTCAGGAAGGTTGGTTTGAGTTTGGCACTTAGTTCCAATCACCTTCTTTAAGCAGGAAACATGAAAAACATGATGGAGCTTAGAATGACTAGGCAAAGCTAACAGATAGGCCACATGTCCCACATGCTTGAGAACAATATAAGGACCATAAAATTTGGGCGCCAATTTCTAACAATGGTCAACCTTGAGGGAATTTTTCTTGTAAGGTTGCAGTCGAAGAAACACTTGATCCCCTTCAACAAATTGACGTTCATAGCGACCTTGATCTGCTTATTGCTTCATGTGATTCTGGGCCATGACCAAATTCTCTTTGAGGGTACGGAGGATAGCCTCTCGAACTGTAATTGTTTGGTCAACCGCATGGACCTTTGAGATACCTGGAAAATATGAGAGAACTGAAGGTGGCTTTTGTCCATATATCGCTTCAAAAGGAGTCATGCAGGTAGTTGTATGGTAAGAAGTGTTGTATCACCATTCAACTAGTAGTAACCATTGAGCCCACTAATTTCGCCTTTCCGATGCAAAACACCTCAAATATGTTTCCAAATACTTGTTGACAACTTCGGTTTGACCATCAGTCTGGGGATGATAAGTTGTGCTGAGATGCAATTGGGTGCCTTGTAGCTTGAACAGTTCTTGCCAAAAATTGTTGGTGAAAGTTGGGTCGCGATCAGAAACAATAGAATGCGGCATGCCATGAAGCTTGAAGACCCGATCCATGAAAATTTGAGCCACAATGGATGTTGTAAATGGGTGTTGAAGAGCACATAAATGAGCATACTTGGAAAGACGATCAACTACCACCATGATGATTGATTTATTGCCCGATTTAGGTAAGCCGACAATAAAATCCATAGAGATGTCCTGCCAAATAGCAGGTGGAATCGGAAGCGGTTGCAATATGCCAGGAGATTTGATTGTTTTTCCCTTGTTGCATTGACACACATCACATTCAGCCACAAAATTATGAACGTCCTGTTTCATACCATCCCAGAAAAAAGAACGTTTGGCCCGGTCATAGGTTTTGGTAAACTCGGAGTGCCCAACGGTGGGTGTAGCATGAAGCTCAGAAAGTACAATGGATTTAAGTTTTGACTATTTACTTAAATATAAACGACCTTTCTATCGAAGCTCATCATTGAGCCAAGAGTACCCTGGGGAGAATGGAGAATTGGCCTGCAATTGTTGTATCATATGTGAACTTTTGGGATTGTGTAGCCATTCATGGCGAACAACTTGGAGCCAATCTGGTACCATGAAGGAGAGAGAAAAGGGACCCTTCATCTTCATATTTTCTGGAAAGTGCATCAACAACCACATTGGCTTTGCCTTTCTTGTAAATGATCTCATAATCATATCCAAAGAGATTAGTCACCCATATTAGTTGCTCTAGGGAGGAAAGGCGTTCTTCCAGAAAATGCTTGAGGCTTTGATGATCTGTCTTAATTTGGAAGCATTTCCCTAATAGATAAGGGCGCCAAAGATCCACGGCATGAAGAATAGACAACATTTCCTTTTCATAGATTGATTTGCCCAAATTTTTCTCTGACAATTGTTTTTTGGTAAAGGCCAAAGGTCGACCCTCTTGCATAAGGACATCGCCAATTGCTTTCCCAGAAGCATCACATTCCAAGACAAAGGTCTTTGTGAAATCAGGAAGGGCCAGGACTGGAGTGGTGCACATGGCCATCTTCAAGATTTGAAAAGCCTGAGAAGTTGTTGGAGTCCAAGTGAAAGAATTCTTTTTAAGGAGAGTATGAGAGGTGCCACAATCTTTCCATAATTCTTAACAAACTTGTGATAATAACCTATTAAATCCAGAAATCCATGCAAGCTTTTGAGAGTCTTCGGGTGAGGCCAATCTTTCATAGCTTCAATATTTTTAGGATGCACCCTGACACTAGCCTTGACAACAAGATGACCCAAGTACTCGACTTTTGAGACGCCAAAAGAACATTTAGATTGTTTGAGGAAAAGTTGGTGCTGAGAGAGTAGATGGAGAACTCGATCCACATGAGCAAGATGGGTTGTCCAGGTTTTACTATAGATGAGGATATCATCAAAGAAAACTAAGACAAAATGATGGAAGACATGATTCATGAGGCTTTGGAAAGTGGAGGGAGCATTACACAAGCCAAAGGGCATGACCAAAAACTCATAGTGGCCCTCATGAGTTCTAAATGAAGTCTTAGGAATGTTTGCCTCGTTCATATAGATCTGGTGGTAACCAGAACAAAGATCAAGTTTAGTAAAGAACTAGGCGCCACTCAATTCATCCAAGAGGTCATCAATGACAGGAATGGGAAATTTGTCTTTAATGGTGAGTTTGTTGAGGGCACGGAAGTCAGGACAATTGTGCCAAGAACCTTCTTTTTTAAGGACCATGACCACAGGAGAAGAGTAGGGGCTCGTACTAGGGCGGATAACACCTATATTGAGTAGTTCTTGAACAATTTTTTCCATTTAATGTTTTTGGGAAAAGGGGTGACAATAGGGACAGATATTGGGAAGATGGCTTCTGGGGACAAGGGGAATGGAATGATCATGAACACCACGGGAAGGAGGGAGTCCTTTGGGAGTGGAAAAAACCACTTGATGTTTAGAGAGGATGGATTGGAGGTCCTGAGACACAAAGGGTGTCTCAGTGGCTTGCATGGCATGGAGTTGGGCAATAATCCCAGAATGACATTTTTTGAGCAAATTTCCATGCGATGGGAACTGATGATCTCCGGGGAACCGATAGTGATGCCTTGGAACTTATGTTGTTGGCCCTCCTAGTCGAATTGCATAGTTAATTCCTTAAAATCCATAAGAATGGAACCCAAAGTCCTTAGCCATTCTGCACCCAACACAATGTCACAATTGCCCATGTCCATAGCAAACATATGAGATTTCAGGTGGTACTCACCAATTTTGAGACACACATTTTCACAATGCCCTCCACATTTCATGGACCCGCCATTGGTAATCATGATTTGAAAATTATTGACGGCACATATATAACAATTAGTTTCTTGGGCAATGCAACGATGAATAAAATTATGGGTGCTTCCACTATCGACAAGAATGACGACCTTCCTATGCTTAATATAACCAATTAGCTTGAGGGTTTGGGGAGTAGAGAAGATAGTGAGAGCATTTAGGGAAATGACCGGTTCTACTTCGGGAGGGTCTTAGGGAGGGGTCATGTCAGTGGGTTCAGGTGACATGGACACAAGGGAAGCCTCAACATCCTCTTCTGAAACATCCTTCGAGATGGCCATAAAAAACTTTTGTTCCTTACACTTGTGCCCAGGAAAATATTTGTCATCACAATTATAACAAAGGCCTTTGAGTTGTCGTTCAACCATTTCGGCCCTGGTCAATTTCAGGATCTTTAGTGGAGTAGAAGGAGGAGTGGGAGTGACTTGTTTAGTGCGAGGAATAAATGAGGGTTTTTGGTTTTGAGAAGAGACAACCTGTTGTGCTTCCTTAGCTCTTTTAGTAGCGTCCACCCAACTCTGAGGCCGACCCATGAGGACATGGGTACAAATCTCATCCTTGAGGCCACTGATACAACATTCTCGAAAAAAACCATCAGACATGCCCTCTGTACGAAAATCCAATCGCTCAAAAGCGACTATAAAGTCTTCCACTGTGCCAGATTGTTTCAACTTTGTCAAACAGCCTAAATGGTGGGTGTCAGTGTGAAAGCGTTCATAAATCTCTCCCAAAAAGTGTGTCCAAGCCACATACCCTTGGCGGGCATTTTTTCTCCATTGCTAATGTTCTTGATCTAGATGGAGAACACCATACCGAAGTTTGGCCAACTCATCCGTAATGCCATACAAAGAGAAATAATGTTCCATTTGAGTTACCCAACCAGTGGGATCTGAGCCATCAAATTTGGTCACATCCACACGCGGAAGGTGTAGGTCACGTTGAAAGTGATGGGGCTGGAAATTCTGGGAGTGAGAGGAAGTTTCACCTTCAGTTTGCAAAGGTGGGTCGGATGAGGGAAGATCTGTAGGGATATGCAGCTTGGTGCAGATCATCGTAGTGACGGATTCAAGCTGGGTAGCAATGTCTTGTTTGAGGTCCTCGATTGTGGCGATGATGGAGGAATGCATGTTTTTATTGATGGTGGTAATATTGGCACTGAGTTGTCTCACTTCTTGTTGGGTTTCTGTGAAATTAGAGTGTAAGGTATTGAAGCGAGCTTCCAAGTCTTGGCTATGGGTGTGGGCCATGATGAAGAGGGAACACGAAAAGGGGCGGGTGGGATCACACAGAAAATGGGCTATGGGTGAAGTGTATCACAACGATCAGAGCGACGAGTTGAATCCAATGGGGTAAAGCCCAAATAAGGGTGTTGGAAGGGGGTTGGGTTCACGAGAAAAAAATTTGTTGAAAAATGATAGGTATGACTGTGATAAGGGCAAAGAGAGAAATCTAACTGAATAGGTCTCAAATAATGGTGCTAATAGGATCCAAGCTTTTTTATTTACTCACGTGGAGTTATACTCCGATCCAAAGAATACCGCAGTGATGAAATGCCCAAATGCTTAACAGGAAGAAATGTGTAGTAGTTCGCAACCCTAATGCATGAGACACAGTTGCGCATCAATAGATCTTGTCTGTTCTATTTTTGTTTCTGTCCCAAAGGTTAGGGTATTCATGGGTTCTACAGACAAGGGTTTGCCCTATGCTATAGCTCTTTGATATATTTGCGGGGTCCAACAATAATACTCAACCCAATATCTCAGGGAACCAACTAAGGAGGCTAGACCATGCCCTTAGCCGTACTACCCAACTACCCAGGTAATTGAGAGTATCTTCCCAGGTGTTGTTCTCGGTGGCACTATAACAGTCAGGCGACCGATCGATTTATCTATAGAGGGCTTCAGAAGATCTAAGTCAATCCATATACAGGTGTTGTTTGATGCGCTACCACTCGAAGGGGTACCAACAGGGGTTACAAGGATGACCAACAGATGTGCGCTTAAGTACCACTTGTATTTCCTGTGTGTATGAATCCCAAACCACGAGTTTATGCGCATAACGACTGTAGCTAAAGACATCGGAATACGTCTCTACCCTAAAAAAATAAATTAACCCACGATTTTCTGCCGAGGAAGGTGCTTTAATACCACTTGTAATATTCCAAATATAAAATAGTATGCAGAACATAAATAATTGGCTAGAAATGGCAAATAAACAACAATATAACCATAACAACACCACAATAATACCAAAATGATACCAAAATAACATCAAAAAAGCACTTTGATTACTGAAAGCAATGTTCACTTGCCTCTTCGAGGGGCAACCTCCAGCAGAGCAAAGCTCTATTACAAAAATATCTAAGACAAAACTTGTCATACCCTTGACTCCTATTTATACTAAATATGTCTATCAAAAGAACAATCTATAGGAAGATCCTTCCAGAAGYGGAAGCTTCCATTGGGTCTTCTTACATTGGACTTATTCTTCCTTACTGTTAGGCCTTATTAATATTGACCTTTATTACATGGAAATATATTATTCTACCTATGTGAGGGGTTAAGTCTCTAACAACTAGTTTACCAAGGCTAAGATGAGCCTGTTGAAAGTGTTTAATGTCGCAAGGAGATTATCTGCATAATCTCCTCAAGGAGAATGATTGCACATTGAAATTTTGTTGGGAGTTACTCAACAAAAATTGAATCATGCTAGAATGCAACAAAAGAATCATTTTGCTACCTTGGGGGAATGATAACCACTCCTACAGGAGTGGGATTATGATGATAGGCACTAATAAAGACTTGGATGTGAATGAAC
Source organism: Picea mariana (assembly GCA_032191745.1). Lineage (NCBI taxonomy): Eukaryota > Viridiplantae > Streptophyta > Pinopsida > Pinales > Pinaceae > Picea > Picea mariana. The sequence continues at coordinate 29,949 of JASDQU011028176.1, forward strand.
TAAATAGGTTGCAAGGTTGCTTACGAATGTGGGATTATGAAGCCTTTGGTAATCACAATTGTTGCTTAAATAAGAGATTAGACCTTGTGAGTATATTTCCCCATGTCTAGAAGCCATATGGAAATATGTGAGGTCAACTTACTTGTATTGTCTTAATTGAAACCTGTTATTGGGATAACCCCTTTAGCAAAGTAAAAAGGAGCCCTATGGGATTAGAATAACCTTTAGGAAATAAGTAAAGTGACACGAGCAAGTTTAGGATCTCATGGATGTGCTAAGGGAGTGTATATCCCTAATAACTTAAGGGTGTGCCTATGCAATAGGTAAGCAAGTGGAATATGTTTGCACTGCATGCATAGGTGAAATGCTTGGTGCGCAAGGATATGCTAGAATGCATATGGAAAAATATTAAACATGCAAACTAGGCATATTATAATTTACGATGTGTTGTAAGGTATGGTCTATTGATGGACCTTTTAAATGATAATGACCTTATGTCAACAAGAGTTAATGACAAGAATGAAATGTTGATAATGTTGTAGCCTATTACCTTATTAAGATAGCACTGTAAGGATTGATGAGAGACCGATGCAAGGTCTGATTAAGGGGGTGTTAGAAAACCTTTAGATGACCAGTGGATCATATTGACATCCATAGATGGATGGTAGCCACATGGATATGGCTTGGTATACTCATATATAAATATGAGGGAGTTTAGGAAAAGATTCACTTGTAAAGATCTGTTGACCAAGAATGAATGGAGGCATGAAGAAGAAACTAGAAGTGGTTATCTTGTTGCCTTTGGTAATACAATAACTACCCACTTGAATTCTAATTTATGGAAGGTTTTTACAGTAGAAAGGGAAAAAGAGACCCTTGTTGGTTGTTTCCATGTAGAGAGGGCAGCGTCAGTATGAATTATGACTATGAGACTCGTCATATGATTGACTCTAATCTCTCACTAAAGAACACTAATATTAAAACTAAATTCTCAGTGTGAATGAATGATGTAAAAATGGTGCAAGTGATGCACCTACATATATATAAATATATGTATACACTGTTGGACACACCTACCACACTTAGAGGGGGGGTGAATGAGTGTGGTGCTCTTTTTCCCAAAACTTCCCTCTTGCACAAAAACTCATCAATTAGCATTCAACATTTATTCATTACCCATTGCTGTCATTTATAACCAGTTAGATGTAGGCACATATTAGCAACATATATCAACAAGTCATCATCACAATGGACACAAAGAACACAAGATGTATGTACAATTTTATTTTTATTACGGACTACAATCCTTGGGTTTATCAGCAACAATTGAATAGAGTACAACTCTACAAGAGCACCAGCTTTATATGCAAGACTCAACTTACACCCTCAGCACCAACTAAGATGAGGCAACAATCCTCAACAGATATCAATCTGTCAACAGGTACGCAACCTGTCAGTAGTGCAGCCCGTGTGTGCACGCGCCCTGGCTCACTACAGCCCGCGTGTGAATGCAACCAATGTATAATGCAACAAACATATGCTTCTGAGCAAC
>JASDQU011028177.1:0-31531 GCA_032191745.1 Picea mariana
AATCTTGTCATTATTATTATTGGATTAAATCCCCATTGAGGATTAATCATGTCAGTAATTGTATAAGGACCAAATCCTCTTTTGCGGATTGTTCATTGGACAATTACAATGTGCAGAATAAGAAGTCGGCCCCAGCAGTTATAATGAAAGGGCCAGAATTAATTAAAGGTGGGTTTACCCACCCAGTGTGAGAGGTCGTCCCTGCTAGATGGCGACTCTTCACACGTGCCAGATTGATATAAATAAGAGGCTAGTGCCTCACTTCTAACACACACTTCACTTACTCATTCTCTTATGAGGCAAGATGCAATTTCAAGTTAGAGAGAGGAGAAGAAGGGTGGGGCATCTCCTGGGGAGGACTTTCTATATTGGTTTGAGTTATCTCTTGAACATTGTATAAGCCATTTATGATAAGGAAGTTTTTGCTGGGTTTTCTTCCCCTAGAGGGTTTCCCAGGATAAATGTTGTGTCTCTTGTGGATGTGTATTTCTCAGTGATCTTGTTCTTATTATGCTCTTATCTAATGAAATGAAAAGAACTATAATAATGGCATAAACATTAACAGAAAGAAGTGGGGAAAGATGGATTGCTTCAAACTTTACAGAGCTTGCAAAGGGAGAAAATCCATGGGCATGATGGCCTAAGGACTTCTTTCTAGGGTGATATGAATGAATTTAATGAACAACATCTAAGGAGCATGGTGGAGACCACAAAAAACATAGGCTAAATTCTTGGGGTGTATAACACTACCTTCCTTGCTTTGATTCGAAAATAGGATAATCTGACAACTTTTGAAAAGTTTCAGCCAATGTCCTTATGCAATTGCATCTACAAAATCATCTCAAAGGTCATTGTGAGAAGACTAAAAAGGTATTATAGAAACAAATCCCAATTGAGCAATTTGTCTTTTTGGTAGAAAGACAAATACAGAAGGAAACTGGGATAGCTCAAGAAAGCCTCCAATTGATCAAGACCAACAAAAAATGATGGTAATCAAGGTGGAACTCTCAAAATCCTATGAAAGGGTAAGATGGTTTTACCTGAGATTGATCCTCATTCACTTGGGATTTTATCACAATTATGTAGTATGGGTGATGATTTGCATTACTTATATATCATTTGTTGTATTAATAAATGGAACAACATCACCTTTCTTCATACCCGGAAAGGGTCTTATATAGGGATTCCCCCTTTGTCCTCTCCTATTTCTACTAATAGTTTAAGGGTTGAGTAGACTACTAAAAGAGGCATAATAAAATGGTATATTTAAAAGGATTTGCATTGGCGAGGCTTGAAACATCACACATATTTTATTTGTGGATGGTGTATTAATTTTAAGTGAAGGAACTAGAATTGTTGAAAAGCTTAAAACCATTTTGGACTTATTCTGTAAAGTTATAGGGATGGAAATAAATTTGGATAATTCCATTATGTTCATGTGGGGAATAACAAAGCATGAACATGTATATTTCTCCCAACAGTTTCCATACCAGGTGATATATTTGGATCAAGGATTAACGTATTTTCGATTCTACTTGAAACCAAATCTATACAAAAAAGGTGACTGGAAATGGTTGATTTCCTAGGTATAAAAGAAGATAAAACATTGGTTCAATAGGTGGCTCTCAAGAGGGGTGAGATTGGTACTTGTCAAATTTATGCTAGAAGTCATACTAGCATATCAAATTTCATTGGACTGGGTCCCAAAAGGTGTATTGGAAGCAATTGGGAAATTGTGCTACAATTTTATTTGGTCAAGAAAAAATCTAAGAAAGGACTTGTGTTGGCATCCTAGAAAAAATTGGCAGTCCCAAAATCAAATGGAAGATGGTAACTAAAAAAAATCTTCCTTTTCTCAAAGGACCTAGAAACAAAATCTCTAGGTAATTAGAGATAAGCACATGTACCCAGCCATAATAGGGGTTTGGATTTGTACCCTTGTGAAACAAATGTATAATTCCTCAATTATATGGAAAGTTGTGAACTTAGATTTATATCTAATTGGTAATTGGTTGAAATGGAAGGTGGTAAGAGGGGATAAAGTCCATATAAGAATTGATCCTTGGATAGGTAGTAAAGGGAAGCAAAGACTACATCCTCAGGTGACACATAAACTTTGAAGACAAGGTTTTTTGTCACTATGATATCTTGTGAATTAGGAGATGTCTACAAATTGGAAACAAAAATGTCTCACCTGGGAGGAAAATGGATTGGGAGAGGATCTTGTGAATTCTTGGAATTCATATACAGATGCCCTGAAAGTGATAATGTCAAATTAGGGGAAGATGAACATTAGTTACTATGATATTTTAACCCTTATGGGACTTATGCCCCCAAACTGAGATATAAAGATCTTGCTTAGGAAGGTTTGGTTGTGAAGAATCATATGTTATTGTGAATATGTCCATGAAATGGTGGAATGGATGTATTTGATGTTGTTTTTCTCGTGGTTGAAATACCGGTACATGGAGTAGTTGGGGATTCATCAATGAGAAAATATTTCCCACTTTTTTAGGCCACTCATTTCGTTGTTTCTCCTTCTACTAATTAGTTCATATTTTTTCTCCAATGATATATTTATTGGCCATGTTTCTCGTTCATTGGATGATTTATTAGATCTATAAGATTGAGAACCTAATGCAAAATGTTCTTTGGATTATGACAAGTGTGATCCGGCTACCTTCAAACCCGTATTCTATTTCACTACCATTGTTCCTTCATATTATTACCCCTTCACCGCTATGACAATTATTAAATGGAATGATATTTTTGACCGAGATCAATCTAATACTCACTCACTTTCAGTCGTGAGTTTAAGAACCCCCCCTAAATTTATATGTAGAATAATTGGGTGAATCCCCATGATACATAGGAAAAATTGAAGGTTATTTTATCAATAATATAATATGTATATATAATTTTTTGGCGAATCTTTTTGTTGAATCTATTTGTCAATTATATAATCTTATAAAATCTTGGCGAATCTTTCAGTGAATTATAAAATCTTGTAAAAAATTGGCGAATCTTTCACTGAATTATAAAATCTTGTAAAATCTTGGCAAATCTTTCATTTAATTATTAAACCTTTAAAGTCTTTGTGATTTTTTTGTAAATAAGTGTTCTTCCTTGTCCCGTATGCTATCCTAGTTAATATATCATAGAATTCATATGCCATATGATGGATGATATAATAGAAGGTGTTCTGGCATAACCCAGAAATTTGCATCTTGTGTGTAAATATCCACGGGATCCACTTTTGCATCTACTTCTGCTGGTATGAGAGTCTAGAGATATGCCAAAGTGTAATAAACCACTTTTGAAATATAAAAAAGCAATTTCAAGCATGTATATAAATAAAAAGATAGTCATGCAACAACCAAATGTAAGCATCGTTTCTATTTTATACTTAAACTATCAGTAAATTCCATATAACATGTTTTTTTTTTTTCATTTCAATGCACTAACATAATTCCTTTCTTCCTTTCTCCCTTCCCTCTTTCTTCCTAGCTTGGGAACTATCAATATTACTAATTTATACTCCTGAAAACTAGTTGTAGTATATTTAAGTGCATAAATTTCAAGATATTGCAAATATTATAAACCAATGAATAAGGAATAGATTGTTTCAAAAGGGTGCAAAATTTGGCCTTCATTATGTGTGCTAAATGGTTTCTAAGACACTTTGGATCAAAAACATTGAATTGAAATCATTGACATTTTCCAACTTCCAAATGTAGCATGCAATAAAGAAAGGAAATGTTTCTTTTGGCAAAGTGCAACCTCGGTGCTTTCATCCTCAATTTGATTAATCAAATACCACTTAATACACCATACACAAAGGTAATATTTCTAATCAAACATATCTTTTTCATCCCATACACAAGAATAACAAGCCTAAGCCACCAAATCTTCAATAGGGAACCTTTCCTTAAAACGTATTGAATTCTCAATGACATTGGTCAAGCATCCATTTTGTAAGCATGTAGAGACATTATTTAGTATCTAGTGCCCCATGTAGATACAAAGATATGAAGGTACACTTTCAAAGTTGCATGGTTGCATTAGTAGTTGCTTGCTGTCTCAGATCATATGTGATTGTTTTCTCAAAATCATCCTGAGTATAGGGACATGTCACTTCCAACATTCTCATGAACTATGAAGAAAGTCCCATCTCATCCCATTTATGTTTTATTAGGAGTACTTCCAAGTAAAATGGTGATCTAGGTGGAAGTTAAGGCCTTTTTATAATAGCCCATGAATTTAGAAGTTTCAGGTCAAATCTAAAAATCACATGGTTTGATCCTTTCCCAGTTGTTGTTTTTAGGGTCCATATCATTTTCCACATTTTATAGCTCAATCATAGCTTCCCAATAAGCTATATTGCATCCTAATCAAATTTTGGAGTGAAAAGTTAACAATCCCAACAAATCAAGTGTTGCAACTAAAACTCGGGGCACTCAACTATTGGCCTTCCACCTGCTTTGTCCTTGGTATTTCCATATTTTTTTCCTTTCATTTTATGTTGTATATGTTAATGAATAAGGGAATCACCCTCTTGCATGAGGCTTTTGTCTAATGGGAGCAGGATGCATCTCTTCTTAGAAATTTCTACCACCATTGTACACAACCAATAGAGAATTAAATTTATGTCCACTACAACATTATCATGTTTTATTTCTACAATTGTCTTTAGCCATTTAATTCACTATTATACACATTACGTTTCTGAAAAAAAAATTCTCCACCAGATTCCCTCCATAATCTAGACGACGATGTGATTATAAATTAGTGCAACTATGAAAGGTAGAAATTTAAAATCTATTTTCTACAAAAGGATACAAATCAAAGATTTGCTTCTTACTTCAAACAAATATATAAGATGTAAAGGAAATATATTTACCTCTTGATTTGGAAACACTCCTCAATTTCCCCCCAAATGTGGCACTTAGTTCTGACTCCATAAAAGTTTGTGTTCTAATTATTTCAGTTTGATTCTTAGGGACAACAATCTCCCAATCATCATTGCCACTAATTGTAACCAATGAAATTTTGTTGCCACCAGAGCCGTTTAGGTCACTACCTTCCAGTTTAAGTAGTTCATTATGCAAATAATCCATAACAAAACTAAGAAAATTCTTGAGCATCTTCCTGCGTGGGCCTTCCTAAAGGACTGAGAGGTTCGTCAGGACTAAAGGTTTTAAATACAACATCAAACATGGTTGGATAAAAATATTCTCCCACCTCAATCCCACCTACTTCCTTTACATTATTTTTCATATCTTTGTCAATATATTAGCTTATAAATTCAATTTGGGTGATGTTGGGCACTTTGAAAACCAAGAAACTATTGTTGGTCTATCTAGTAATTCTATGGGACGTGACATTTTTCTTTGGGGTAAGGAGGAAGGTGTATATTTCCCAATTTTCTTTTAAACAGTCCAATCCAAGTGATATGCTAGTGTTGTAGCAATTGGTTCATTAAAAATTTAATGCTACCTCCACACTAACAATATTACTAGCGTGTCATCTTCATAAAGGAAGATTCAGAAAGGAAAATAACAGTAGTTGATGAGCTAGGATGGCATATTGAATACAATACAATGAGTGTTGCACATTTGGGTTACTGTTTGTTCATGGTGGAGGGGTGGATCTTATATTTCCCATCATGAAAATGAGATAGCTCAAATCTCTACTGCTTGTAATGACATCGTTGTGCCTTACTAGATTCATAATGGATTTGTAACAATTGGTGATGAGACTATGTATGAATCTTTAGGAAACTATGCCACACTTCACTTTGAAGGACTGTGAAGACTGTCTGTGGTTTTCAAAAGAAAGATGAGGAAGTCCTATAAGACCTAGAGACAATGGAAAATGTTGTAAAGCTTGAGAAAGGTATTTGTAATAAGTTTCCATATGATTTAAATGCAAAGGATTTGTTGGCCCTCAACCAAGTTTTGAGGAAACATTGGTCGTGTTTGACCAATTTTGGGACTTCAATAGGTTGGCTGAAGATGGAGCGTCTAGGCGGAGCTGCGATCATGGGAACTCACTCATTTTATGAGCTTGTGGACCCAGCAAAGGGATTTTAGGGTTTATGTAATGGGTTAAGAGATGTCGGCCCATGGGTTTACCCATGATTAGGCCTTATTGTAAATGTATAAATAAGTAGCTAAGCGATGTAATAAGCCTAGTGGTTAGCTATGTGCACAGTATGTTTGTCTTAGTGCGAGAGATTGTAAGTTTCTTTGTGCAATCTAGTAGTGTAAAGTAAGGCTTTGTGCTAGTAAGGAGTTGGCTTTGTGCCTTGACCTGATTCTAGGAAGGAGGATCTGGTGAGGTGCATGCAGATCTCGTGTCCTCTGCAGAGTTGGCTTTGTGGCTTTGTGCATAGGAGCACATGAATGTAAGAGATTGAAAAAGACTAATAAAGAAGAATAATAAGAAGTTGGTGGACGTAGCCCCACACTGGGGTGAACCATGTAGATCTTGTGTCTTGATGTGCTTTGTGCGTTGTTGTTTATGTGTTTATTTTCTTGGTGATGTTGTTATAACATATAATGAATGCATATGATGTTGTTTCTTAGTGCTTAATGGTATTTGAATGTTAGATCTGAGCTAATGCTATGTGTTAATAGGTTTTAAGGGCTTGATCTTGATTATTACTGCGCTGATTTATAATAAGGGTTAATCTGCGATGTGAATGAAAACCATAATCTAATGCATATTATTGGCTAAGTGCTCTGTCAAGTGTTGTAATCATAGATCTGTATCCCATCTTGGTTGTAGAAACTTGAGTCCTGCAACCCCCCTTTCCTCTACCTCAGGTGAGAATTCATTTTCTTCGTAGGTGTTGTCGAAAGGGTCGGTAGTTAGGGTATTGTTGGTGTGTTGTTGAAGCGTTGAACCCTGGGTCTGCCCCTATGCCAAAAAATGGTTCCGTTGCCGAGACCTGAAACTATGATTGTTGGGAACTGAAGAAAAAAGAAATCTCTATGCATAGATCTATTGTTGTAGTGCGTAGTATTCTACTTAACTTGCGAAGCTCTGTGCTAAGAAAGAAGCCTGATCTGAAGAAAAGAGGTAAGATCTGAAAGCTTTGTGCTCTAGTAAAGGTAAGATAAGTGGAAATTTTTTCTTCGAAAGTATGAATCTAGGTATATTTGATAGATATTATCCTAGTTTTTAAACTAGGGCACAGTTAGAAGAAAGAGTTGATCTGGATAAATTTGATAGAAATAGAGAAAGATATGTTATTCCTATGCATAGAAAGAATTTTTGGACTAATAAGTGGATGCAGGGACCTAGAAAGATTTTTTGTAGATTGCAAGTCCAACACTATGATCCCAGTACACAGTACATGAGAGGTCGGGGATCGTTTAAAAGAAAGAGAGGATTGACATTGTATTATAATTGCAGAAGACCATGACATCTTGCTAAGGAATGACTTGGTATAGGTCCTATTTGTCTTTGTTGTAAAGCTATTGGTCATGAGGTTAAGGATTGTCCAAGAATGATTGCTAAAGTTGAAAATATGAACACGAGACAAGAAAACTATGAAGAAGGTCAAGATACTAAGGATATGTCATAGAATCATACAAAAAAAGAGCCAGAGACTATGTTAATACAGTTAAAAGAAGCAATAGATGATCACAACGACATCAATTTACCATAGATATTGAAAGAAAAACAACACATACTTACAAGAATAGAAGACTTCGACATAGACTGTGTATTGGATGAAGAAACACATGCAAATATTATGCTAGAAATCACTTGGGAAATTTTGGGAAAGCTTTCTACAGTATCTTCATCGGGAAAGATAGGATTTTTTAAAGGAAAGATGATAACCCTATGTGGAAGAGTTACTAATATACCTATGATTGCTCATGAAACATCGACTAAAGAAGAATTTGAAGTCATTAAGTTTGTTGAGAACAACAACCCTTTTTCACTTTTGTTAGGAAAGACTTGGATTGAGAAGGACTAGATCGGAAGGAAAACAGAGGAGGTAACCACAAAAAAGAAAAAGCAAGAACTAAGGGATCTCATAGCTAGAAGAATAGAGAGACTAATATAAGAAAAATAGGACAAGTCGAAGCAACAAAGGAAAATTGAATTTGTTGTTGAGGTTAAAAGAACGCAGAAACACTTACAGAACCTTTCCATGTAGGAAAGAAGTGTATCCACCCCAAAATAGTAAGAGAAGAGGTATTACCTTTGACCCCTTTGAAAGAACAGCAGAAGCGCGAAGTTACTATGCTAAGAAAATATAAGAATAAGAATGGAAAGAGGAATCCAGAGACTCGGATCACAGGAAAGAAGGCAAGGAAGCTCAATAAGAAGAGATCCAAGTTATGAAAATTATAGAAGGTTCCAGAGAAGACTTTGCAGGAGTCAAATCTACAGAACTTGAACCCCACCAAAATAGCATAACCACGCAGAATGGGACTTCGCCACAATGAACCTATATGATCGTTGGAGGCACCCCGACTGTTAGAATGATGCTCCAGAATGGATATAAACACAGTTATTGCTGGAAAGACCGTCATTGGACCATTGAGACTGGGCTATAACAGACTTATTTGTATTGATCGTTGCATTCCTACCGTTGGAGGAATCCGTTATGACGCTTTCTTATTTAACTTGTCGAACGCTGCGCCGGGACCAACTTTTGAAAACTGTGATATTTGAGCTAACAAAGAATCCATTATATCGCGCTGTTCTTTCTAGACTTCTCCTCCATCTGATTACCTCACTTGTTTGTTCGCCTACCCGATTTATTTGGTTACAAGTGTGAATGTAGGGCGAACATAGCACGTTAGAAAAATCCATGGAGGAGATTCTTGTGGAACTCATGGATGAGAGAGTCATGTCTGTACGAATACAAGCATCCTCGACTGGATAATTACAAGCATCCCCTTCGACGGGACGTCGTTCTAGTCGTACTACGTCTGAGAAGTGAAGAAAACATTGTGACGATCTGGGTAACACAAAGAAGATCTCGTCGATCTTTCCAGAGTACATACCGCCTTTGGCTAGCATGGTGAACTGCGGCAGTATCCCATGTGAAATTGAATACACGTTGATTACCATGTACATCTTGAAGGGGATATGCATAGTTGGACCGTAGTTAGGACACATCCCAACTTTGAAGAACAATGACTTCAACCTAGGAGACTGGAAGAACTATGCGATGCTTGTGGTGCATAGGTATTTGATGAAGATGACTGTGAGGAAGTTGTGCATAGTCTCCCAGTTGTGGATAAAGGAGATCACTCAGTCAACGATCTTGAATGTGATGAAGATCCATCACTTTGGCCGACACCATTATGTTAACTCTTGCATTAAACTCCTCCTGTCATTCTATCACGGAGGCTATCTATGGCTTTACAGGTGCATCACTATGGATCCAACGTTGATCCACCTTATCATAGGACTGAGCATGCAAGGACTGGACCCTCACCAGTTCTACCCAGGGAAGACTTCAGATCTCTCCCTAACATAATGCATAAAGGAAGACTATAGAAATGTAGAAAAGGAAAAGCAAGGCTACAAGGTAGCCTCCATCCAGGATGGCATAGTGTTCCTAGCTTGTTATCTTATAGCTGGTAAGATTGTCAGAAAGAACCATCCAACACAAGTCACAAGATTCGTAGTAGACCTTGCAGGGAAGTGCGTAGAATGAATGCAAATGAACTGGGCGAGCTACCTCGTCAACGAGCTCGAGAATGACTACCACGAAGCACAGGATTAGGGCTACGAGTTCCATTTGAGTTGGTTATTGGTTTTCATCGCATTTTTCGCTTGGAAAATGTTGGAAGGAGTAGCCTTCCATGAGGTTGAGACATCGGAGCCATTGGCCGCGAGGTTCTCCACCTTGTGGTACACAAATGACATGTTGAAGCAGTGGAAATCAAACGTTGTCTTCCATGCTTATTACCAGCAGTTGAAGCATGCCATTGAGGCATTTCCATGAATGAACCTAAATACAATACACCAGTACATGTTGCTAGAGAAGTTCCACACAGATCAAAACTTTATCTACATCACTGCGTGCAGGGACAAGAGTAAGGAGGAACTCCAGTCCTACTATAAGTTGACCGATGAAGACAAGACGAAGATCACCAAATAATGGCTAGCAGAGTTCCTTGTATTTGTGGAAAATCCAGAACTCTCTGACCCCGGCATCATCGGAAGGCCCTTGGTCACCCAGGTCGAGCATGATGGACAGACTAGCGCGAAGAAAAATAATAAAAAGGAGGAAGTACAAAACATAGAAAGTGATGAGGAGGACAATGCCTCAGAGGAAAGTAGGCCTGATTCACCTGCAGGAGGAGGAGGAGATGAAGTAAACCAAGAAGAAGGAGGGGAAGAAGAAGAAAATAAAGACAAAGGCAAAGTGACACCACTGAAGGATCCCCCTACTGAGGCCAAAACATCGAAGAAAAGGAATGTTTCCTCGCATAAACCTTCAGTAAGAAAGAAGACCCAAGCCAATAAGCCTCAGTCGAATAATGTGCTCACAGTGGACTATGTCGATCTCATCATCGCAGTAGTAGAGGATGCTTCAGAGGATATTTTGTAGAGACATGGAGCAAAGCACGAGACAATGTATGAATGAATTTAGAAAGAGATCAAAGACATACAACAAGACTTCTATTTGAACCACACAGTACCTACTGCACCTTCTTCACCAAAGATTGTATAATTGGGGGATGAGCCCACCCAATTACAAAGGTTAGTAGATGCAACAGAGGCTCAACTTCATTTTGTTCAAGAAGAAAATGAGCATTCTACAAAATCCCTGAAGAAAGAGAAGGAGGAGGTCTTAGAGCGACTTCGAGTTGCGCAGAAGGAGAAATATGAAATTAGGGCGATGTTCGAGGAGGACAAAGAGAAATATAAAAAGAAAAAGACCAACTGCTCACAGAGCAGATTGTGATTAAAGAAGCAGTGACTAAATCAATTCGCTCTGTGATGGGCTTGGCACAGGAGGAAGAAGAGTTGGCCAAAATTCAAGTGGGGAAGCTTACTGAGGTCTATGATGGGCTTGGCATAGTAGCTTCAAGCAAGAGTGAGAGAGTTATAACTTCAAGCAGTGTTGATCACTCCGCAAGAAGTGAAAGATCAAAGGGAAGAAATAACCAATAGCAGAGTATAAATAATCAAGGCACTCACCTCAAAGTGTAAGCAACTGAGTCATCATAGTGCGCAAACCTATGAGCTCCTTGCAGTAGATCAAGAGTTGAGTAAGTTGGAGGCACAACTCCAGGAAGTGAAGTAGCAGGCGTCCACCGTGCAAGCACATATGAAGCTTCTTACTACAGTCAAGAAGATGAAAAGATCACAGGAACAACACACAGTCCAACAACAAATTACTTCCATCTAGAGAAGAGTCATGGAGGCTACACAGAGACTCCAGCCAGTGCAGGATGAAGCCTGCACACTTTTTGAAGAGATTGAAAGATAAGGATCACAATTGGAACAAGTGGTTACAACAGTGGAACACCACTTGGAAGGGCCTGTTACAGAGAAACTGATTCAGGAGTTCGCTGAGAAGGAGGCTCTAGTGAAACAACAATTTGAAGTAGTGTTTCCTATATTTGAGTGACTCGGTATGAGTCACAAGTGAATGTTGTGGGCCTACTCTCCCTCGACCAAGTTTTGAGGAAACATTGGTCGTGTTTGACCACTTTTAGGACTTCGATAGGCTGGTCGAAGATGGAGCGTCCAGGCAGAGTTGAGATCACGAGATCTCACTCATTTTGCGAGATTGTGGACCCAACGAAGGGATTTTGGGGTTTATGTAATGGGTTAAGGGATGTCATCCCATGGGTTTACCCATGATTAGGCCTTATTGTAAATGTATAAATAAATAGCTAAGCGATGTAATAAGCCTAGTGGTTAGCTATGTGCACAATATGTTTGGCTTAGTGCGAGAGATTGTAAGTTTCTTTGTGAAATCTGGTAGTGTAAAGTAAGGCTTTGTGCTAGTAAGGAGTTGGCTTTGTGCCTTGACCTGATTCTGGGAAGGAGGATCTGGAGAGGTGTGCACATATCTCCCGTCGTCTATGGAGTTGGCTCTGTGGCTTTGTGCATAGGAGAATATGAATGTAAGAGATTGAAGAAGATTAATAAATAAGAAGAAGAAGAAGAAGAAGAAGTTGGTGGACGTAGCCCCACACTGGGGTGAGCCACGTAGATCCCGCGTCTTGATGTGCTTTGTGCGTTGTTGTTTATGTGTTTATTTGCTTAGTGTTGTTGTTATAACATATAATGAATGCATATGATGTTTTTTCTTAGTGCTTAATGGTATTTGAATGTTATATCTGAGATAATGCTATGTGCTAAGAGGTTTTAAGGGCTTGATCTTGATTATCACTGCACTAATATATAATAAGGGTTAATCTACGATGTGAATGAGAACCATAATATAATTCATATTATTGGCTAAGTGATCTTTCAAGTGTTGTAATCACAGATTTGTGTCCCAGCCTGGTTGTAGACACCTGATTCCTACAACCCCCCCTGCCTCTACCTCGGTTGAGACTTCATTTGCTTTGCAGATGTTGCCCAAAGGGCCAGTAGTTAGGGTTTTGTTGGTGCGTTGAACCCTGGGTCTTCCCCTGTGCTAATAGGATTATGTAATGGAAACAACAACAATGATTTGCATTATGAGTTAGGTATAGAAAGAAATACCCCTCAGTTGGATGCAGGTAGATTAAGCTTCAGAAGATGTTGAGCATGCATTAGTAAACATTCTGGAATGATACTTTTATTTTGAAGCAAGATACAATGAAGAGGGCTATTTAAGAAAGTCATTGAATTTTTGTTGGGAATGATGTTTATATGTTGTATGAGTTTGACTATAACAGTGACCAAACTAGGATCCATCCCTTTTCTTTGGATTTGACAAGGAGTTTCAGGGCATCCCCGACATGCAAATTTTAGTCTTATCTAACAATGTATACCTTTCAAAACACTATGCTTCTTTGGAGGATTTCATCAAACACTTGGATTGAAAAATAATATTCACAATGGAATTTGTTAGCACTCCTTAGTTTCCCAAGGCTGAGAAAAGAAACCAAAGAGGTAACCACAGACCAATCTTTAGGATTGAGTAGATAGCCCTACCAACCTTGAGTGGGCTCTCTCATTTAGATCAGCCAACTAAATGACTGAATGGAGAAGATGTTAGGCTAGGTATTAATCTCACTAATGGATAATTTGATTTGTTGGAGATGAGAAAAGAGATGGAGTCATCTTTTCAAATAGGTCACTGTTTTTATGGAACCCTAGTGAACTAGAAACAAGGATGCAATTGTGGAAAAGGAAAGATAGAAGTAAACATTGGTATATTTATGATTTGGTTGTAGTATAGTGGTGATGTAAAGCAAAGGAAAGTGTAAATTGAGCATAAATTGCATATGAGTTCAATTTACAAGTTGAAGGTGTAAACAAAAATGGTCAACTTAAAACAATACAGAGCATAAGATTGATTTCTGTAAATCACTTGTTAAGTTGAACATGAAGAAAATTGCAGTATGGAGATCATAAAATCTATCATATAAAGTAGAGAAACATTACACAATTGAAGAAAAAGACTCATACCAATGATCAAATCACAAGAATCTCTTCACAAGTTTGCAAACTATCTTTGTGTTCAATTTAGGAAAAGTACAGGCACATGCTGCTCCTTGTCTCTCAAAATCTCAGACATCTGACCTCTAACACATTGCATTACATTCATATATAATGAAAACAAGTCGAAATCCTCCTAAGGAGGTCGAATTCTACTCCAAAAAGTCAAGTATATGCATCCATCCTATCATTGCTAAAACCCAGGAGGAGTTAGAATTGATTTTCCTCCTTTTCCTAAACTACTCGAGCTTATCCTTTAAAGAATCCAATACATGAATTCAACCTTATCATCTTGCAATTAAATTTACCAAACCTTAATAAAATTGATTTTTACCATTTACATTCACCAAATTACCATTTGACTATTTACATGGAGTAAAATATTTGCTACACAAAAGTGCAACAAATCTGCCAGAAGTGCAGTGAAAAATAGGGGTCAAATATGAGATGATATCTCTTTAACCCTAATACCTGTGTATAAATTGAAAGATTTTTTTGTATATGAAGATGCTTTTGAAAAAAACCTCTTTCGGTTTCCCAAAATTCTACTCTAGTTCTTCATAATATTCTCTGCAAACATGCCTTTGCGCATTCAGAAAAATAGATTGTAAATACGTGCATGGATATCTCACCCTTTAACACCTGTGTAAAAAGTGAGATAGGTCATTTTACTTTTTCCTCTTATTAACAAAAACCTCCTCCATTTTCCAAAGATTCATCTCTTATGGGTCACTATCGTCTCTGCAAACATGTGACTAAAAAAAGAAAAACTCTAATGTTTTTGCACAATCAAAGTGCAGTCAAGTGCCAAATTTGGTTTTTGGAGAGGACTGATGATCCTTGTTGTAGATGGATATATTCCTTGGAGTATGGAACATGATGATGTAGCTCTGATACACTTTATCAAATTAATACTCTCTGTCAAACTGATACTCTTTGCCTTGTGACTAGGAAAAGTTTGCTACAATAGACAAAAAATTTGACTTTTGACTTTTGACTAACTTAGAAGATTAACAACTCTTGATTACTATGGAACATAGGACCCTAATAGAATCTACCAAAAACAATTTCGGTAACTATAAGGGCACGAAACATAAAACAGTAGATGGCTATATGTGACTCTGTCCTAAACCTATGTTGTATGCTCGCTTAAACAAGTTTTGGGACACTTTCATAAATTCTTCATCATGTATTAAGCTCAAATTGGGAAAAACAAGAGTATAATTAAAAACAAAAACTTAAAAAAACTATATGAACTAAAAGAACAAGGTGTATTACAACAAAAATCCTACTAGGTTATGCCAATGGGAAAATAAAATGTTTACTAATTAACCCGAACGTTTGTAATGCTAATTTTAAATCTACCAAGATGTGGTTAGTCAATTTTTTTTTATATTGCAACATTTTTATCAATAAATTTGGAAATAAACTGCTTCGAATGAAAATTCAACATCATTACAATAGATGAAAATATGAGCAATACACTTCAATTCACCCATTCAACTTATTTTCCTACTGTCATTCCTGTGAGAATGAGGAGAATCCACTACAAACATTCTATATCATACACAAGCCAAAGACATGAAGATTCAATCTTACATTGCATTATATGAGAAACCTTTTGGACTCAAAGCATGTTTTATCACCATGTATTCTCTTTAGTTCCTATAGCTCCATATTTAGACAACTTTGGCGGTACTAACTAGACTCAAGAAAAAATAAATAAATCATACACTCTAGCCAAATCAGGGCCATTTTAACTCCAAAATTTGAAGCATACAAAGAATATATTGCCACATTTCTGTTGCAAAGTTTGGCATACCAAAATTTTAAAAACTTCATAAAAGGAATGTGGGGAATGTCCATTTGCCATTTGAGTCTCTCAATAATATAAGCTACCCTTATAGCGAAATCCAACAACAAAATACCATCAAATAACAAAAAAAGGAAAGAGTCCAAATTGTCCACACTCACTCCCCAAGTTGCCCTTAATGAATACTTTTAAGGGATTAAGGAATTATGGCATCAAACATTGTTTCAAGCTTGGAGACATAAACAATCCGTGCACACATTCTGTTAGTACCTAAATTTGCAGTGTCGCACTTTTGACCTTTGGCCAAGATATCAGATTTGGTAGCGCATGTGACATTTTTGAAGATAGGGGCACTATCGAAATAATTTCCTTTATGTAGTGCATGCCATGAATTGATATTCAACCTGAAAAAGTTGTTAGAAGCCTGGATTTTAATGTTTTTTTTTACAAAAAAAAGTGGCCCTTTAAGGCCAATCTCCAATTTGACTGCAAGGTAACCATCCTATGTCAAGACAGAACACTGAGGCCAAATATCAAACCTAGGCATTGATGACACTTATACTGATCTCACCTTGGATTTTGTTTTCTTTGGAGTCAAATAAAAAATTATTAGTTTAAAATTATTTGTTAAAGTTTGGTTAAAATTGTTTTGACTTTCTTACACCAATCTTTTCAAATAACAACCAAGTGCATGCATGCCAAACACATCCATTATTGCTTGAAGGAAACATCTTCAGACTCGGGATTGCTCAACTTTTTGAGACTTACAAAAAGCACACTTGAGCTCCAACTAATGTTAGTGACACAATTAGTTTGCATTCAAGAGACATTCTATTCTTTGACAATTATTGACCTTAAAATCCAAGTGCAGTTCAAGAGACATTCTAGGCTGAGAACTTTGATTTTAAGCTCAAGGATTTGTTGAGCTTATTTTCTATGATTGCTTCTTTGATAATCCAACTATAATCATAGACAATTATTATGGTGAAATAGGTAGTTCCATACCTAGTCCTTTTACCAATTGCTTGTTGAAATTATGTCCATATTAAAGTGAAGACTGCCTGGAATATATCCTAGATTTTTCTTTGATGACCAGCCTATTAAATTTAGAGAGCTTAACAAATTGTTTAATGTTAACCCTCTTTTGGGTTCCATATAGGTCATTTATGGTTCTAATTCCCTTCTTATAAAAGTCTTATATCATTAGACGACGGTATATCTTCCGAGGATTTGAACACTCCATGCTAGCATGGTGTCCACCATAAAGATTGGTTGCTAAAATAAATGCCAGAGTGGATTTACTTCCCATTCCATTTGAGAAATAGTTTATAATCCTTCCGGGCCTTTTGAGTAATTTGAATCACGAAGGACCCTTGAATTTTGATGAGTGTTGGGGTAACTATCAAGTCATGAAATTCTAATCCTTCCCCACATTTTCCCACACAACTCACTATGTGGCTCAAATTTTGATATAAAGGAAATCAAGTTGCTATGATAAACTCATTGGGTGTATTGTTTATATCTGAAGATTAACATCAAACTTTAAAAGACACCAATATCCCCAAAGTCCTTGGGAATGCATCAAAACTAACTTTTCACATGGTGGAGGCCTTTTTGTGATCAACATTGGCCCACATAAAATAAATAAATTACTGAATAAGTTGATTGCCTGTCCTGACTGAATCAATTCCATTCAGTTTTTGGTCAATCAAGACAAACTAAATTGTTGTTGGCTTTAGCTATAATACCATGTCTTTTTCTAGTTACTTTTGCGTGAAGGTTTCTTGTATGTTTCTATTCAATTTGCAGCTTCTTTTACAGTTTCCTCTTCTGCCACTACAAGAAATGAGTCATTGACAATGCCTACTTACTAGCTGCTAGCCCTTCTCACTTAGAAAAATATTTCCATTTATTCTTCCTTTAATTTCCTTCATTTCCATTGTATAGTCTAGGTCATCTGCATTTCTTTCTTATGCTCAGTAATCATCATGTTCTCATAGGCTTGGAAGACGATGTTATAATGGTCAACATACTGATGAGCCATTTTTGGCTTTCCAGTGATATTAATGGTAGCTTGAACAACAATTATTCAGTTAGGGTTATGATTGGGTAGCCATGGCTGCAGAGAATTTCTTGGATGATATGTCCTTGACTTTTAGAAACTGTAGATGGATCAAATTTGGGCTCCCTTTGCTTTGTGCGCCTCAACAATTTTCATTGCTTGCAAGTTTTGTAGTCCTGGTTGGCAATTAGTTATTGGAAGTTTGTGCCTCTAATGGCTTGTTAACTAGATGTACAGTCATTTCATCAACCACTATTTATTCATGTCACTTTCTATGGTAGAAGCTGCTTGCCATATACATGAAGGAAGAGGATATTTTGGAAATGGTATAATTCTACCAGTGAATTCAACCCAATCTTCTTGTGGGCTTTCAGATCAAATTCTTTATTTTCCTAATTCTTTTGAGAGATGTTGGGTTCTTCAAATGAGAGACATCGAACTTGTAGGTTTCTTTGGTGAGAGATGGAAGTCCACTTCCCATGCAATTTCAAAGTCATTGGGTTGGTGATCAGATGGAGTTGTGTCTACCACTTCTTGCATTGAGTGGGAGCCCAAGTAGTCAAAGACAAAGAAACTCTAGTTTACTCACATATCTATATCTAGTCTTTTAAGTTTCTGTGTTTTCTGCTGGAAAACATTCGTCCATGTAAACAAAGGTCATAAAATGATTCCTTGTACAAGTATTGGGATTAAACATCTGCACATGGGACATCCTTATCATCCATTCTTTGTTTTCTCTAATCCACCATTTCATAAGTAAAAATTAAATTATTTTTCTTCTTATGATTCCAGTGTATTTAAAAGAACTAGAAACCAACTAGTGTGTTTTTAAGCCTTTTGGAAGTGATTGGTCTTCTAGTGCTAAAAATAAGTTATCCTGGCTTCACTATGTGAAGATAATTGTTTTACATGCGTAGATGATCATCAATGCATAGAATAAGCTAATAAAGTCTTTGCATGGGGTCTTCACCCCAGAGTAAAACTGTCCCCAAGGGGCAGAGCCAACAACATGGCCACCTACCTTTCTCACCTTTTTTCAGGAGCTCTAGAAAATTGTTCCCTGGGCCTAATGGCTTGTAGTGATATCTTCAACATGAATTCTTGTACTTTGGCTCCCCTCAGGGTACATACTACAAACTAAGGCAGTGATTACAAATTTGGAATTAAAAGATTTATTTGCAGTTGTTCTAAAGTTTGAAACTTTGATATGCTCAAAGTCAAACTAAATGTTCATATAAGGGATCTAATATGTACTCCAGTATTAGGTTATTTTTTTCAAGGAAAGCATCTATGCTTAGATAGGAGCTTCTACAAACCCAAAAATATTTTATCTTTCCATCTTGGAAACATGATCTTTAGGAAAAACATGTTACCCTGAGTGTATAGGGGAATATTTTTAATTAAAAGATGAAAGATGTTTGGTTCCCTTTTTTTATATTTGCGTGATTTTGGATCTGTATAAACTATTAAGGGACAATCTTCTTACTAGGTTGGAGATTATCCTACTTTAAGATATTCTATACTTCAGAACCTCCATGGTGCTCTGTGTAGTGCCCACAGAGCCCTTCACCTTCTCCTCTACCTGCATAAAATCAATTCAAACTTCATTGATTTCAATTTACTTAAATGAAAATAAGCTTTCAATTCAAACTTCATTCATTTCAATATATTGAAAACTAATTTTCAATATATTGGAAACTAAAATAAGCTTTCAAAATCATTGCTAAGCTTTCAAATTCATTATTAACCTTTCAAATTCATTGTTAACCTGTTTAATTTAAAAAACTCCATTTTCTAATAAAATAATCAACTTGTTGCAAGAAGGAGTCAGTTCTTTCCTTTCCATGTTGGGATTTTTCCTTGGCAGTCTGAGTGGTATTTTCCATTGTTGATCAACTCCCTTAGTCGTCACACTGAGTCTAACAAGAATCATCAAGAAAATCTTTGGCAATTTTGGTTCGGCATGGCGACTTCAGTTCGATAGGGACTATGCTGCATTGCAGCACTTGTTAAAGAAAATTGCTTAGCACAATTTGGAAAAATATATGTTGCGAAGATGGTGTTATATAACATCCATATAAAGTCTAAACAAACATTTATTGTAGAAATTGTGTTATATATATATATATATATATATATATATATATATATATATATATATATATATATATCCTCAATGGATAACTTAGTTGGTTTGACCCTTTCATCTAAGGTGTAATGCCTAGCGAGATTGCAAAATCCTTTCCCTCTAAATTGCAAGTTTACTAGAACTTCTTTTACTGTTGGTGGTGTTAGGCTTATCATGACTTTCTGCCAAAATAATTTGTCTCAATTTTCCCCTGTAAATCATGTGATGATTGCATATCATATGTGTTGTCTTGTAAGCCCTTCTTAAATAGTTACACACTGCAAGTTCCTTCAATACAAATATTTCAAAACCATCCACAAAATGGTAAAGATGACGTGATCTTAAAAGGACTAAGTTACTAACAATCAAATGCTACAGAAGAATGTATGGATTTTACCAGCGAATTTCACACACAAAAAGTAACAATAGGATTTGACAAGATGTGTAGAAGCTAATTTATGATGGCTTCCTTATTGCATCAATGGTAGAACCTCATTATTCAAACCAATTTCGTTGTGTGATTTCACTCTTAAAATTCAATGTACTATTTTCTAGATTAGGGCTTATAACATGTTGAATTTACACTTGACCACCTAGATTTATCAAATCATTGCCCATGCTATTGGTGTGAAATTGAAATGGTTCTTAGCTAAATGAAAGAAAATGAATTTTATTTAAAGTGATAAACATTTTCAATTTTCTAATATCTTTATGAAAAACATTATTTATGAAACTCAGAGATGTATATTTCCTTTTTATTATATTATGTTTATATTATCTTGCTTTGGCATTTATGGCAAAATCTCCTTTTATGTCTCAACTCCTAATGTTTCCCATTAAATCATTTTCCTTTGATGTTTTTGGTAGTTTATCACAACATACTTTGCCTTTGATGATGAATGAACCCTTGTATACTTCTAAAATTGGAGCCTTATATTGAGTGGAGAGATTTCTTTGTTGCAAATTGTACATTGTATAAAGAGGAAATTATCTTGAATTGTCTTTATCTTGAGTAACACTACTATAAGGTGCCAACCATAGTAAAAGAGATTAAGTACAAGGAGAGAATAGTAGAGAACTCTAGTGTAATAGGTGTAGGCTATAGTTTTTGAAGCATTCAATTCTAAAATCCAAGAAACCGAGACTCAGTGTACAAGAGTGTGCATTCTTATCTTTGTATGCATGTACACAGTGAGCCCTTTTTTCTAAATGATTTAGATTCAGTTTATTATTTCTCGGTTTCTTAATTGGGTTTTTATTGATTTTTTGCTCCAACAACATGGGAAAGAAGTTCAAAAGATTCATCTTAACCTTGTCCTAGCAAGCGAAATAAACAAATCTAGCTGGAAATAGTAATGGAATATGAAAAAATATTAAGGTTGGCACTTCTAGTGTTTTTATTCTCAATGCTTAATAAATTTGGCTAAATATGCACTTGTACTAGTTATTGTAAGGGTTATAGGGTGAGTTCTAGATGCTACACAAGTAACAAAAAGAGTCCAGTTAGAAATATCTAGGGATCGAACCCAAGAGAAATTTTGTAAAAATAAAATAAAATGTATTACAAATGTGGCCTAAGTAAAGTAATTAACTTTTGAAAATGTTGTTAATGTCCATGAACTATTTACATGTTGATAATAGGGACATCTCAAGAATCCACCATATATTCTCAGAAAGAGACCATCTTCTCTTCAACAACCATAGTGTACATGGACACTACAACATAAGATTCTTCTCAAAGGAGAATGAGAATACATTTAATAGCCAAACCTCATCCTTGCCAAGGGTTTCTTAAATGTGGTTTTGTTCTTCCAATGGAGGTAAGGTGTTCCTCTAAAATGAGCAGTTGCATAATAATTCTAGGCACTTGAAGAGTAAGTATCAGACCACTAAGGATAATGTGAAGGAAAATAACTAAAGAATGTTGTGGAAAATATGTTGAAGGAACCTCAATCTAAGACAGGGGTTGTGATAATGTTTAGCATAAGTGAATGCAATCATCAACTCACTGTTTAGGAGGTAAACAAGTTCAAGGTTTCAACTCACTATTGGTAGTTGAACATGATCCAAGGTTTTTTCAACGTTAGGACTGATTATGTTTAGCTTACTATGATGTGCCATGTTCATCTTGATAATAGTGAGTTGAATCACTTGAGAAGAAGTGGTGCAATCAACATGCCAACAAATTATGGAGGTGGAAGCTTTGTCAAGTAGGCTAGATTTATTGCAAGAGGATTGTTAAAGTGTTTGGAATTGCTTGGAGCACCTGTGGGAAGAATGCCTAGCCAGGAATGCTATATTATGTTATCAACACAAGAGTAGATGAGTGTTGGTTGAAGGTTATAAGATCCAAATGCCTAGTGTGCATGGTTGTCATAAGTTACATTGCATACTGACAACAACTCTTTATAGGTATTGTAGGGTATTATTATATTGTTGTTGGCTTGAATTTGAACTGAAATAAGGCAATGCATCACCTCAATAAATAACTATTTATTTAATTGTTTTCCTTTGTGTGAGAAAGGAGGGGTGAGTGCATTTTGTTTGTGCATAAGAGAATATAGATCTAACTAAATTAATGACAACCAAATGAAGGAATATGTAAAAGTTTAGTCTTGCAAGCAACTACATCACATTCTCTTATATATCGAATGCCTACTCATCCCATTGTTTTCTCCATTGAACTTGAAGGGTTATCACTTCAATTTTACTTTGCTACTAGATTGAAACAAGTAGCCATCGAATGTATTCTTTGTTGATATTCCTAGGAACTTCCACACTTGTAAAATTGAAGGTTAATAATACACTGGTTCATTCGTGAAGCAGGCTGTTACTATTTAACTCGAATAAAATTTAGATGACACTAGATTCTCAACAAGATATATTTTCATGGAATAGAACCATATTGAAATTACCTTCAAATATGTTGGCATTTCGGTTTAACCATATTCTACAAGCTATAATCAATGGAAGTTCTCTTATATTTTTTACAACTAAGTTGTTGCACCATTTATTCAACTCTTCTTCTAATGTATTTCCACCCCAAACTGGCCCCCTTATGCTTGTATTGGATTCCACTTCTATCCAGACCTGGCTAGTGAATGTACAGAACATCAAAAGTTGAGAAATATGTTTTTCATTAGCCTTGCAAAGTGTACACCAATTGGTCCCTTGTTTGCCTCTGTTTTGCAAGTTATTCCAAGTAAGAACTTGTTTTTCAAGTGCCATACACATAGATATGTGTGCTTTAAGTGAACACTTAAACTTCTAAATGATTTTCCACTAACAAGCAGGTTTTCTTATATGCCATCAATAGAACTCAGAGCATGATATCCCACATTTGGAGTATAAATCCCTCTGACATGATTTTTTGACCATATAAGCTCATCCTAATCATCTTTGACTCTCAAATGACTTAAACTAAGGATAGAAATACAAGATTTGCATTCTTCTACTTCTCTACCAACCAGATCAATCATAACTACTAACTTCCATTCTTGTCTCCATATAGTTGTTAACTTTGTACAGATTACCTGATTTAGCAAGAAAATTTTCCATGAAGAGAATTAATCATATCATGTGATAGCTTGAATCCTTCTGCACTGCCAAACCAAGGATCTACACCCATTCTCAATCTCCTCTTATTCCCGATATCCTATACAAGACATTTCCCAATCTCATTAGAGAGCTTATCCAAATGGATGTGCTCATTTAACCATACACAATATAGAAATATTTTCACCCAACCATAGGCCGAAGCCACCACTGAGCACCTTAACCTTGACAAAGAATCAATCCAGAAGAAAAACCTAGGCTAAACAGGCAAACAATATAGGAAACCTCTCTCCATGGATAGTGTACCAAGAAAGAATAACTAGAAGAGCCCAAGCAGAAATTCCAAACCATAAACAAGAGAGAATCCTAGCCAAAACCGAAATCTACTAGTTGCAGTAGCTACAACTGCATTTCTTCTCCAAACTTGCGCACTATTGTAGTTGTGTGGTGTGTGTACAAATGAGCTCAAGCACCCTTTATTTATAGTCCTCCAAGTCTCTTATCTGATCCGACTTATTCTCTTGGAGACTTATAAATTAATATAAATCAATCTCTTGAGCCGACTAGTATTCTAGGGTTATTTAGGGTTTCTTATTGCTTCCCGAAATATTCTATTCTCATCAGGTTTACACATGGAGTTAAATACCTCCCATAGGTACCATAATGTCAACACTGGGGACTCTCCAAATCACCCTTCTCTTTAAATGATGGGGCTTGTATTAAATCAAAGGACAAAGAGGTTCAAGTAGTTTGAGTAAATGGGATTTTACCATTCATACAATGATATTGATGTGTACAACCAATGCTACAAAGTACCAACCTAAGAACATGGCTTAGATTTAAACCCCATGCTTATCACAACCTAGAATAAAAAATCACCAATGAACTTGATTTTTTTGAGCTATTGTATAAATGAAAAATGCATCTGGGACCACTGTACAACTCCAAAGCAAACATCCAATCCAACAATGCTCAGAATTTTCTCTAAAAAAATTGTAGGTGTAATGGATGTTCATGAATTCGCTTTGTTATGTTATCAGACAAGTTTACAACATGGGTATTACCTTGAAACTCTAACAACCCATGTTATATTGGTGGCAACGTGTGTGAATATTAGCCCCAGAATAATTACAAATCATTATGTGTTCGAAAACAAAAACTAACAATAATAAGCATATCAAATGATGTTGTGTAAGCATAAAATGCATAACAAAAATCCCCAGTATGCAGAACATAATAAAAGTACAAAACATCATGACTTTTCCCAAAATAAATCTTTGATACATGCATGGAAAACCATCTGAAAAGAGATAGTATCATTTTTTCGTTACTTTTCAAATGTCATCTCATTTTTTCTGCAATAATTTCCATGCATTCATTTTGGAAGAAAATCATGAAGCTAAAGTTATGACAAGCCTCAAGTGCCCTGTCAACAGAGCTAAGTCTTTATTTTAAATGAAAACAATGTTTACCAAAAAAATTATATTTTAAACACGTGGTATGAATAACTAATAGTTCTCACATTACGCATGGAGAAAATCAGAAAACAATTGTACTGTTGCAAATTGTACATTGTATAAAGAGGAAATTATCTTGAATTGTCTTTATCTTGAGTAACACTAATATAAGGTGCCAACCATAGTAAAAGATATTAAGTATAAGGAGAGAATAGTAGATAACTCTAGTGTAATAGGTGTAGGCTATAGTTTTCGAAGCATTCAATTCTAAAATCCAAGAAACCAGGACTTAATGTACAACAACGTGCATTCTTATCTTTGTATGCATGTACACAGTGAGCCCTTTTTTCTAAATGATTTAGATTTATTTTATTATTTGTCGGTGTCTTAGTTGGTTTTTTATTGATTTTTTCCTCCAACAACATGGGGAATAATTTCAAAAGATTCATGTTAATTTTGGCCTGTCAAGCGGAATAAACAAATCTAACTAGAAATAGTAATGGAAGGTGCAAAAATATAAAGGTTGGCACTTATAGTTTTTTTATTCTCAATGCTTAATATATTTTTCTAAAGATGCACTTGTGCTAGTTATTTTAAGGGTTCTAGTGTGAGTTCTAGATGTTACACAAGTAACGAAAAGAGTCTAGTAAGAAATATCTAGGGCTCAAACCCAAGAGAAATTTTGTGAAACAACAATAAAATGTATTACAAATGTGACCTAAGTATATTAATTAACTTTTGAAAATGTTGTAAATGTCCATGAACTCTTTACATGTTGATAATAGGGATATCTCAAGAATGCAACATAGATTCTCAACAATAGACCATCTTCTCTTCAACAACCATAGTGTACATCAACACTACAACATAAAATTATTCTCAAAGGAGAATGAGAATACATTTAATAGCCAAACCTCGTCCTTGTCAAGGGTTTCTTAAATGTGGTTTTGTTCTTCCAATGGAGGTAAGATGTTCCTCTAAGATGGGCAGTTGCATAATAATTCTAGGCACTAGAAGACTAAGTATCATCCCACTAAGGATAATGTGAAGGACAATAACTAAAGAATGTTGTGGAAAATATGTTGAAGGAACCTCAATCTGAGACAGGGGTTGTGATAATGTTTAGGATAAGTGAATCCAATCATCAAATCACTGTTTAGTAGGTAAACAAGTTCAAGGTTTCAACTCACTATTGGAAGTTGAACATGATCCAAGGTTTTTTCAATGTTAGGATTGATCATGTTTATCTTACTGTGATGGGCCATGTTCATCTTTCTAATAGTGAGTTGAATCACCTGAGAAGAAGTGGTGCATGCAACATGCCAACAAATTATGGAGGTGGAAGATTTGTCAAGTAGGCTAGATTTATTGCAAGAGGATTGTAAAAGTGTTTAGAAGAGCTTGGAGAACCTATGGGAAGAATTCTTAGCCATGAATTCTATATTATGTTATCAGCATAGGAGTAGACGAGTGTTGGTTGAAGGTTATAAGATCCAAATGCCTAGTGTGCATGGTTGTCATAAGTTACATTGCATACTGACAACAACTCTTTATAGGTGTTGGAGGGTATTATTATATTGTTCTTGGCTTGAATTTGAACTGAAATAAGGCAATGTATCCCCTCAATAAATAACTATTTATTTAGTTGTTTTCCTTTGTGTGAGAAAGGAGGGATGCATGCATTCTATTTGTGCATAAGAGAATAGATCTCTAACTAAATTAATGACAACCAAATGAAGGAATATGTAAAAGTTTATTCTTGCAAGCAACTACATCACATTCTCTTGTATATCGAATGCCTACTCATCCCATTGTTTTCTCCATTGAACTTGGAGGGTTATCACTTCAATTTTACTTTTCTACTAGATTGAAACAAGTAGTCATTGAATGTATTCTTTGTTGATGTTGCTAGGAACTTCCTCACTTGTAAAATTGAAGGTTAATAATACATGGGTTCATTCGTGAAGCAGGGTGTTACTATTTAACTTAAATAAAATTTAGATGACACTAGAGTCTCAACAAGATATATTTTCATGGCATAGAACCATATTGGAATTACCTTCAAATATGTTGGCATCTCGGTTTAACCATATTCTCCAAGCTATAATCAATGGAAGTTCTCTTATATTTTTTACAACTGGGTTGTTGCACCATTTATTCAACTCTTCTTCTAATGTATTTCCACCCCAAACTTTCCCCCTTATGCCTATATTGGATTCCACTTCTTTCTAGACCTGACTAGTGAATGTACAGAACATCAAAAGTTGAGAAATATGTTCTTCATTAGCCTTGCAAAGTGTACACCAATTGGGCCCTTGTTTGCCTCTGTTTTGCAAGTTATTTTGAGTAAGAACTTTTTTTTCAAGTGCCAGACACATAGATATGTGTGCTTTAAGTGAACACTTAAACTTCTAAATGATTTTCCACCAACAAACAGGTTTTCCTATACCCCATAAATATCACTAAGGGCATGATATCCCACTTTTTGAGTATAAATCCCTCTGACATGATTTTTTGACCATATAAGCTCATCCTCATCATCTTTGATTCTCAAATGACTTAAACTAAGGATATAAATACAATCTTCCCATTCTTCTACTTCTCTACCAACCAGATCAATCATAGCTACTAACTTCCATTCTTGTCTCCATATAGTAGTTAACTTTGTATAGATTACATGATTAAGCAAGTAAAGTTTCCATGAACATAATTAATCATATCATGTGATAGCTTGAATCCTTATGCAATGCCAACCTAAGGATATGCACCCATTCTCAATCTCCTCTTATTCCTAATCTTCCATACAAGCCATTTCCCAATATTATTAGAGAGATTATCCAAATGGATGTGCTCGTTTAACCATAGACAATATAGCAATATTGTCACCCAACCATAGGCCGAAGCCACCCTCGAGCACCTTAACCTTGACAGAGAATCATTCTGGAAGTAAAACCTAGGATAAATAGCCAAACAAGATAGTGCACCTCTCTCCAGGGATAGCGCACCAAGCAAGAATAACCAGAAGAGCCCATGTAGAAATTCCAAACCATAACCAAGAGAGAATCCCAACCAAAATCGAAATCTGCTAGTTGCAGTAGCTGCAACTGCAGTTCTTCTCCAAACTTTCACACTACTGCAATTGTGTGGTGTGTGTACAAATGAGCTGAAGCACCCTTTATTTATATTCCTCCAAGTCACTTAGTTGGGCCAACTTCTTCTCTTGGAGACTTATATCTTAATATAAGTAAATCTCTTGAGATGACTAGTCTTCAATGGTTATTTAGGGTTTCTTCTTGCTTCCTAAAATATTCTTTTCTCGTCAGGTTTACATGTGGAGGTAAATACCTCCCACAACTACCATAATGTGAACACTGGGGACTCTCCAAATCACCCTTCTCTTTAAACTATGGGGCTTGCATTCAATCAAAGGACAAAGAGGTTCGAGTAGTTTGGGTAAATGCGATTTTACCATTCATACAATGATATTGATGCGTACAACCAATGCTAAAAATTACCAACCTAAGAACAAGGCTTCTATTTAAACCCCATTCTTCTCACAACCTAGAATCAAAAATCACCAATGAAATTGATTTTTTGAGCTAATTTATAAATGAAAAATGCATCTGGGACCACTGTACAACTCCAAAGTAAACATCCAATCCAACAATGCTCGGAATTGTCTCTAAAAAAAAGGTAGTGCAATGGATGTTCATGAATTCCCTCTGTTATGTTATCAGAAAATTTTACAACATGGGGATGGCCTTGCAAATCTAAGAGCCCCTGTCATATTGGTGGAAACATGTGTGAATATTAACCCCAGAAGAATTACAAATCATTATGTGGTCGAAAACATAAACTAACAATAATAAGAAAATCAGATGATCCTTTGTAAGCCTAAAATGCATAAGAAAAATCCCCAGTATGCTGAACATAATAAAAGTACAAAACATCATGACTCTTCCCAAAATAAATCTTTGATACATGCATGGTAAACCATCTAAAAAGATGAAGTATCATTTTTTCATTACTTTTCCAATGTCATCTCATTTTTTCTGCAATAATTTCCATGCATTCATTTTGGAAGAAAATCATGAAGCTAAAGTTATGATAAGCCTCAAGTGCCCTGTCAATAGATCTAAGTCTTTATTTTAAAGGAAAATAGTGTTTACCAAAAAAATTATTTTTTAAACAGGTGGTATGAATAACTAATAGTTCTCACATTACGCATGGAGAAAATCAGAAAGCAATTGTATTGTGTTAGTTCCTACTAATACCCCTGCAAGAGGGCTTCAGATATCATTACTATAAAATGCCTCCATATGACTAATGTGATCCAGATAAATACCCATTGCCTCAATTTGAAGTACCAACAACAAAAACATTATGTTGCATCTTGAAAAGTACTTACAAAAATAAACTACTCTATGCACAACATGCCTCTTTTGAATTGGAGTCAAGATAGCATATTGACTACTTTGAAATGTACTTTTCCTTTTGATAATTCTCCTTTCGCTGCTTGCCAGGAGCGGTGATCTTGAAGTGTTCTGAAAATGATTGACTAGGGCACAACGGTATCCATTTGAGACAATTTGTGGAAGCAGTTCCCTATCCAAGTGCTAGATATAAAATATGAACATATTAGACTTCATACTATGAAGTTGTCTCAATCTGTATTGAAGACATTATAACCCATTAAATACATAATTATTCTCCAAATGCACCAAATATATTGATAAAATAGAGACCCCACCTCAAATAAACACAGTTTCATCCTTAGACAGATGGAAAAAACTTGGTCAAGTTTAGAGGAAGAGAATAAAACTCTTCACTTCTAGGATCATTTTTGAATGAACAAAACCTATCCCCCCAATTCCAATATCTGTCTTTCCTTGTTGCGTTCTCCTCAAAATGTAGAGTGCTATCCAAAAACAATGCTACCATGACATCAACTAATGGTGGTGACCAGAAAATCACATTGATAATGTCATCGAACTGTGAAAAAATCTCTAAATCTTCAATACAAAACATTTTTCGTAACCTGTCATAGAGTTGTTCATAACTGTTGAACATTGTCAAATCAAGGGTTTGACCTTCTTTTTCAGTCTCACTAAGGACATTGCAGGGGATAACTGTATTCTCTTATGTCTCTTCATACCCAATAATTTAGACTCTGTTTCTCCATACAATGTGATAGTGTATTTGTCCCTGCTCTTCACTATTTCCACTCGCCCTTCAATGTAGGTAAGGTAAGATAACTGTGAGGCCTCTCCAATCATGATTTGAGAGCACCCATGGAAAAATACCTATGAATCGTTGCCAATACCATAAAACTAGGGAAAAATATGTAAGGTAAGATAACTATGGGGCCTCTCCACTCGTGATTTGAGGGCACCCATGGAAAAATACCTATGAATCGTTGCCAATACCATACCAATAGGGAAAAATACCTCTGAATCATTTCCATTACCAAAACATGGGGGAGAGAAACCTTTGAATCATTTCCATTACCAAAAAATGGGGGCGAAAAACCTTTGAATCATTGTCATTACTAGAAAATTGAGGCGAATGGGAGGATCTGGTTCGAATATTAAGGGGTGAAAGTGGATTTCCATGCTCTTCCCTCACAAATATATGTGGGCTAATGGTTATGTATATATATATTTTTGAAAATAAATTTGGGGCTATATATAGGTAAACACAAAAATCCTCTTTATGTAAACAATTTGCACAACCAAAATTCCAAACCTCTTAATTTCGCCCATCGACGAAATTTCACCCCTAAAATCACCTTTACTCACTTTGTTTTATACTGAAAATATCGATTGTTACTCTTGATTACTCCAAATATTTGGTAGAAAGTTAAGGCGTCCTTCAAGAATTAAACATTCATGTGGTTGGCATTAAACAAAAAGTCTCCTACCTATGAGGTTTTATCGGAAAACATTTCTTTGGCCAAGGATGGTGTAGTTTATGCCAACAAGTATAGGAAACTATCAATCTCTTACTTTTTACTTGTTCCTTTTCCAAAGAAGGATAGAAACAAGTTGGAATCATGATAGGACTAAGAAATTGATGGGAAGGAGGAAGCATGAAAGAAGACTATAGGTCTTGGTACACAAACAAGGACACAAAGAACATGATAGCTCTTCCACTCAATATAGCAGGGGGAATTGTCTTGCTACAAAACTAAATCTTTTCGATAGATAGGAGAATATACCCATTAAATGTGAAATTCAATAAATATATAGATCCTAAATGCTTGTCCTTAGTTTCAGGATAAACATAAAATACTGAGAAGAAAAGAAGAAGTCATAAATACGAACATTCCTTGGGCATACTTTGATGGTGTGTCTCAAGGGAATTCTCTAGTAGGAGGCTTGGGAGGAATATTGTATCGCTTTTCAAATAATAGAATTGGGAAAGAAAAAAAAAACTATTATGAGTTGATGGCTCTCAAATTAACCCACTAGTTAGTGTTGGCTCTCAAATTAACCCACTAGTTAGTGTTACCCATGATTTTGGTCATCATGATGATGTATAGATGATGGTGTACTCAGGCTCTTCATCAGAACTTTCTCCAGAACTTTCTCCTGAGAAAAGTTACTTTCTTATCTTTCCAAAAATATCATTTTTGAAGGAGGTTCGCAGGCTGCTAGTATATTTGCCTGCGAGAATGCATGATTCTCACAGGTTGCCTTAAGCCAGGGTGCGAGAAGTTCGCACTGTGTTGAACTATTAGGGTGTGAACTCTTTCTAAAGAAAGGAAAAAGGTGAACTCTCGATGCTTCTAGAAGGGAATCTTCTAGAAGGATGAGATGGCATTCGAATGGTTATCCTAGTACTAGATTCCCTGATATTTTGGGATCACTCTT
>JASDQU011028177.1:44142-55814 GCA_032191745.1 Picea mariana
AATTGTTGCCCTGGATTGTTGACTATATAATCCCCTGGACCCCTGGATGCAAAGAAAACAACTAGTGGGAGAATGTTGGGTATGTGTTATATTCTTTGCATGTGTGTGTGTGGGCGTGTCAGATATGACAAATGCATCTGATGATCCCTCGTACTAGTGCTCTGTTTGTGTCGTGTGCCCTAGGCACTTTCCTAGGGGGGTCCCAGGGGGGCAGGTATGCCCCCCCTGGTTACGCGCAATGTTTGGCAATGAGCGGTAACCCGGGGCGGTTTTTTGTTATGTTTAGCAGATTTTGCTATTTTTAGCAGCTTTGTAAATTAACCCCGGATTTAGGGATTAGTGTTTTGGTATCTACAGAATACAAAACATAGTATATATTGTATAGTGAATGGTGAAATTCGATAATAATGAATATAAGAAAGGTTTTCCTGGTTGAGGGTTTTCGGTATAAATATCTGTGTACTATGTGAATGAGCCATTGATTAAATTATATTTTTCTTAAGAATATATATGCATTGCTTTACTTCGCAGGTTTAAAACTTACATGCCACTCCCTGGGTTATGGGCCCACGTCTTCTTGACTGAAATGGTAGATCCACAACAAAATAGCATTTGTTCTATATGGAGAACTCCATCGGGTCAGGATCTTTATGAAAAAAATAATTTTGGCCGACCACTCTTTGACCCTCCACATACATCTACCACCGTCGGTGCATATGAAGGATCATCAATTCAGCCTGTCGATCGGCCTGGCAAACAAATGATCAATACCGCTACCACTTCAGGACAAGTTAAAAGTCAAACATGAGTCGTTTTACCTAGTCATTTGCAAAGTACCCTGAGAGTCACACCTACCATCCCTCTTCAAGCAATGACTTCATATACTCAAAAAAACCTTGTTGGGACATCTTCACATCAAAGTATGCAAAACCATTCCACACAACAAAATCCAACTATGGGTCAAATCCCTACTGGGGGGAAACCCTTGTTTAGTGTAAAAATACCTACCGGGGGGAAACCGTCCTTCAACACACAATTTCCGACTGGGGGGAAACTCCCTTTTACTGGTAAACTCCCAATTTCTACCCAACCATTGACAGAGGGATAATTCCAACCTTCATTTACCAAAAACTTGCCATAATCCTGGGGACCACCCTAGGGAGGATTTTTTCAGCATCCACATTAGGGAGGATCATCAAACCCCAACTCACAAGGAGGAATATTAAATACCAATCCTTTTGGATTACATTCTAGAAAACCATTCCTAGGGGTCCCGAATCCCACTTGGGGTCATCAAGGGCAACCATCTTTTCCTCTCTAAAGGAAAGTTCCTTACCCTCCTCAGGGTCAACCTAGTTACCCTCCTCAAGGGAAAACTAGTTATCCACCTCGAAATAGTCAAGCTAACTATCCTCCCCTGGGTTACACTGGTTATCCTCCCAAGGGACAAATGGGTTTCCCCTCTCCTTTTATGAAATTTCCTCAACAAATGAAAACTACTTTTGTTTTTCAAAATCAAAAACATATGGGAGGAATTGTTGGATACAACTATCCACCACAACCAGTTTATGGTCCTATTGGTGTTCCTATGCCACACTAGTATCATCCTCAAGTCAACCAATAATTATCATTCTTAGCCACTCTATATCTATCAGATATGTCAATATTAACCAACAATCCCATATTGCACTTCCCTTTTTGGCCAGTCATTCTTGGAAAATTACCTTATGATATTCCAAAATTTGACGACAAACCCGGTGAAGAGCCTAATAACCACGTTATGACCTTTCATCTATGGTGTTCATAAAATTCACTAATGGATGATTCTATCTATTTATGTATTTTCTAGCATAAAGTTACAGGTTCAGTGGCTAAATGGTTCATTGAAATAGAACACAGAACCTTTCAATATTTTAATTCGCTTTCCATGGCTTTTCTCACCCACATCCAATTACCTATTCGCTATGAAACCAATCAAGAAATTTTGACCTTGCTTCATCGGGATAACTCCATACAAATTTCTGATCATATTCACGAATGGAGACGATGATGACGGTTGATCAAAGAAACCATTCCATACCAATTGTTGGTTGAATGGTTCATCAAATCTCTTTGACCTCTTATTCCTCATGATGTAGCCATGGGTGGTGTCGTTACAGAAGAGGAATCCATTGCTCATGCATAGTATCTAGATTTTGTTTATTCCCAATCCGGTACTTTGTGTGAATTGATTTTAAATGCTCCCCGTACATCAACCAACCCATCAAAACCATCCTCCATTTCTTCTTCAGATGGAGTTATCAGTTCCATCAAAATCCAGTCTAGTTCACAGGCGATCAACACAACCAATTGTTTAGTCATTTCCCCAGCTACCGGGTTGACTCTGCTCTCATCAAACTCCACCCCAAATCATGTATCTAAAGTGAATGCAATTCAATCTTCTTCTCCGCAACAATCAGGGGGGAGACGAAAAACTAACAATAAACCTAAGAAAAACAACAATCAAACTGAAAATCAAAAAACACAAGCACAACCACCTGTTATTGAGAAGCAACCACAGCATAAACTGAAATTTCCATGTCTCATTTGTGGTGAAGATCACTACACACAAGAATTTCCCCATCGAGACAAATTTGCTAAGCGTTTTAAAGAAAATTCTCAACCTGTTGTATTGACACATCCTTTTCCACACCAACTGTCACTGGTTTCACAAAATTCTTCACCTCCAATAGGAAGTAACCCAAATAATACTCCTAACGAGGAAGCTTCATTGAGTGCACACATTTACATGTTTAATGGGGTATATTTGACCACTTGTACTATGACATATGACACACCACTAGGTAAACCCGATAAGGAAAAAGTAACTACTAGAAATACACCAGATCCACCGTCCACTTCTGTTACTCCTCTATTTGGACCGCTTCATATTGAGAAACCAAGATTTGACTCTATTCTATGTCCACCCAAGAGCACAATCCAAAAGTCAACCTTTAATCCTAATTCTCATGCTTCTCAAAACTACAACATTGTTTAAGATTTGGCCCAAGCACCTTGCGCTATGTCATCTCTCGATGTTCTACAAAAATTCCCTAGTCAATGTAGAAATCTCTTGGAATCCATAGAAGCTATAGATATTGATTCATCCAATAATATCATGTTCAGCCTGGATAATTTTAAATCATGACTCTCTCACCAAATTGCTTTCCAAATCGATGTTGTTGTCCATAATCAACATATTCATCACATGATCTTGGATGAGGGGGAATCCACATGTTTCATGTCCTTGGCTTGTTGGAATGGCCTTAAATTACTTGGTCTTAATCAATATCCCACCATGTTACGAGCATTTGATGGAAGATTTTTCCATCCTCATGGATTATTACAATCCTTAGTCATTCAACTCGGAGGCAAAATTGTTTATGTATATGTTGAAGTAGTGGATTCTCCCCTCGATTATAACTTGTTTTAGGGATAATTTGGTTCTATGCTATGACTGTCGTCACTTGATCAGTTTTTCAATGTGTCCAATTCCCTCATCAAGGTAAAATTGTGACCATCGATTAGTTAGATTACTGCACCCCCGACAATCGCACTCAAATAACCAACAATATTTCTTTTCTAAGAGACTAAAAAATTACTTATGAAATTGTTTGGGTAGGTCTCTTTAAATATTCTTCGCTCATGGGTACCTTCCCTACACCTCTTACTCCAACCATGAAACACATCGCAACAGTTAATATGATTTCGACTATGGAACATTAATCCTTCGAATCATCTTATTTGTGAATCATACCTAGTCCCTTAGAGTTCGATAAACTAGGTGACACTATGCCACTTAGTCCTACATAGGCCGAATACCACGCCATTCAGTCTACCTCTCCTTCACTGGGTGACCAAAATCTAATGGCATCTGATACATATTCATTACCATCCTAGTTAGATCCCTATCCTCTACTTTCTATTACATCCTACATATTGTTCCATCATATGAATATATTATGGAAATGGTTAGTATCAAGGAGGCACCATGGAATGACAACCACCTTCATTCATCCTTTCTTACCATTTTGAATGAGATAGAGAAAGATATTTCT
Source organism: Picea mariana (assembly GCA_032191745.1). NCBI lineage: Eukaryota > Viridiplantae > Streptophyta > Pinopsida > Pinales > Pinaceae > Picea > Picea mariana. Next base: position 48,240 of record JASDQU011028177.1, read on the forward strand.
CTCTCTTTCCTATCGATATCGTCGAATCTCCCCAATCTCTGATACTCAGGATACCATCTCAAAGGGGAATTTGGGAAATATCTCTCACATGATTACTGTCGACATATCCATAAAACAAGGTATTGTGGAAAACATACAACTAGGTGCCAATTGTTCAGCTGAAGAAGTTGAAACTTATATTGCCTTGTTTAAAGAATTTCACGACATCTTTGCCTGTAGCTACGAAGAAATTCCAGGGATCGATCCTTCGATCGTTGTGTATGAAATAAAAACTTACCCAGGAGTCAAACATGTGAGATAGAAACTTCACCCGGTTCATCCCAAAAACATTGCGACAATCAAGCCAGAAGTCGAGCAATTATTAAAATCTAGTTTTATTTATCCTGTCCCTCTGAACGAATGGGTTTTCAACATCATTATGATCGCCAAGAAACAAGGGAAAATTTGTGTTTTTGTAAATTATTGGGATCTTAATAAGGCTTGTCCAAAGGTAAATTACCCTACACCCTTTATCGACCAAATTATCGGTAATTGCGTTAGAAGCGTCATTTTCTCTTTTATGGATGGATTTTCTAGATATAACCACATCATCATTTTACTGGATGATCAACACAAAACCACCTTCATCTGCCCATGGGGACTTTATCCTATCGGAAATTACCTTTTGGCCTTAAAAACGTGAGAGCCACTTTCTAGTGGGCTATGTCGTATGTGTTTCAGGACATCAAACATATCGTTGAACCTTATCTTGATGACTTTCCAGCTCATCGATGCGACCATATTGGTCACCTAAGAGCCATATTTCTTCGATGTAGGTAATACAACATACGTTTGAACCCACATAAATTCATTTTTGTTGTTGAATTAGGGATACTTCTTGAATTCGTAGTTTCCAAAGATGGGATTAGGGTGGATCCCTTAAAAGTCAAATCCATTCTCGCTTTACCCCTTCCCAATAACCTTACCCAATTGCAATGTTTGCAAGAGAAGGAAAAATTTCTTCACCGTTTTATTTTCAGTTATGCCAAAATCACTAAAGGATTCATGATATTACTACAGAAAGATGCCCCTTCCATCTGGGATGAAACTTCTCAATGCTCATTTGATGATCTCAAGCATGCTTTAACAAACACATTGCTTTTACATCCACCCAACTATGCGAAAGATTACATCCTTTATTTGTGGCCTCTTCTTCCACTATTTCTGTGGTGTTAGTGCAAGTGGATGATGATGTCATTGAACATGTGATATACTATCTAAGTAAAATTCTATTAGGTCCCGAACTATGATATTCACATGTCGAAAAGTTGGCTTTGACAGTAGTTATTTTCGTCCAAATATTTCTCCACTATATTATGTTATACACTACCAAGGTCATTGCAGACTCGAACCCTGTGTACCAAATCTTGAATCGTCAATTACTTGGGGGAAAATATTCTAAATGGATCGACATTCTCCAAGAATTCGATATCGATTTTTCCAAATCCAAAGATAAGAAATAGTTGGTTTTCGCAGAATTAATTTGTGATCTTCCCCATACTGATGAGAATAATAATCCCAATGATTCCCTTCCTAATGAATCATTGTTCCTCATTAGTACATGTGATCCATGGTATGGATATACTATTATCTATATCCAAACTCGACACTTTTATCCTGGCATGTCACGTGATAAATGACATCACATTAGACACAATTCAAAGCACTACCTTATCCTTGGCGACACCTTGCATCGTTGTGGAATTGATACTATTTTATGATGTTTATTACCCATGAAGAGGATGAACAAGTTTTAAATGACTATCACCTTGGAGCTTGTGGATATCATCTTTCTAGGATGGCTACAACCCCAAAAATTTTACGTGCCGGTTATTTTTGGCCTTCGATATTCAAAGATTGCATCGAGGCCATTAAAAAATGCCCACCTTGTTAGATATTTCAAAAGAAAGAACGTACCCACCCAGCTCCACTTCATCCCATTACTGTTGTCGACCAATTTTCCAAATGGGCTATCAATTTCATGCAATGTAAGCCTACCTCAACCAGAGGGAATGGTTATATTATCATTACCATTGATTATTTTACTAGATGGGCTGAGGCTATGCCTACATTCCTTAACGATGGATGAAATGCAACACTTTTTTTGTTCAATCACATCATTGCTCGATTTGTTGTCCCACAAGCTATTGTAACTGATCATGGATCCCATTTCCAACCAAGTTAGGTTTTAACCATGAAAATTTATCCCCTTAATAACCTCAGGAAAATGGACAAGTTGAAGCCATAAACAAAGTATTGAAAACCGTTCTTCAACACATGGTTGGAATGAACTAGATCTCTTGGTAGTTGCATCTCTTCTCGACACTCTAGGATTATTGAACTTCAGTTAAAAGTGCCATTGGATTTGCATCCTTCCAGTTGGTATACAAGATAGAAGCAGTATTACTGATCGAATCTGAGATACCCTCTTTGAAACTCACTATAGAGCTCCTACCCCATACTTTTGTTGAGGAGGAATGATTTTTATATCTAACCAAGATGGATCTAACCCATCACGATGTTGATCTCATCAATGAGACACATCAAAAACACATCAAAACTCAATATGATAATTCCATCCAACCTCATGCTTTCACAGAAGGAGATCTAGTTCTAGTCTATGATCAAGATCATGAAAAACTTGGGTCAAGAAAGTTAGAACCCATGTGGCATGGGCCATACATTGTAAAGCACATTTTATAGATAGGTGCCTATGGGTTAGTGGATTACGATGGATTATCTCTCAGTGAGCCCCGAAATGGGATTTAGCTAAAGAATTACTATGCATATAATATCTCGCATGTGTAATTTGTACATTATTGTACTATATTCTTTTGAAATGGTGTGTCTTTACTTTTGTGTGCATGAGTTTGGCTCCAACTACTTATACATTGCTTTGTAATTGAATGCATAGATGACATCATCCTTTCTCATCTATTTAGGTTTTGTGGATGGTGCTAGTCGACATACCCAGAATATCGCTTCTCCAACTTGGGTCATTTACCACTCTTGCGAGTTAGTGATTTCAAGAGGAATTTGCCCCGGATATATGACCAATAACATTGCAGAATATCATATCATCATTCGAATTTTAACCAAATCCTCTTCTCTAGGTATATATCAATTGATTATTAACCTTGATTCTCAACTTATGGTTCATCAACTAAACCATGCGTATGCCATTCATAACCCATTTTTGCTATGTCTCCATCTAAGGGTTCCCCATCTCGAAAGATCTTTTGAATTTCTAGAATATAGACATATATCGAGAGAACTCAATATGGTTACAAATTCATTAGAAAAATATATGTTAGATTGGTATATTGCACATATATAAAAATTTGGGACATAAATCATATAAATAAAAACATCACATAAAAAAAAATACAATATAAGTAGCCACCACAAAATTCGTTTATATATAAGCTTGATAGCGAAATATTTGTCAAATATATCATCCAAAAATTACATAGCATGGCAAAACATGGGCCTTTTATGCGCATAAAATCATCATAAAAGACTAAAAGTGTTTGGAGGCTCTACTTGTCTCCCTACAGTACATTGTGCTCATCATAGCACACGACTGCTCTTTCCACTCGTCGTAGAAAATGAATAAGACCTAAAGGTACCCAAACTGTATATCTTTGAAGGTGTAGGGGTACATATCACATCCTCATGGAAGGTATTCCCATGGTCAAACAATAGAGGTTCCTCTCCATCTCTTGAAGTCCTCCTAATCCGATGTGAATTTATGTTTCTTCTTGAGTGTCTCCATGATGTCTCAGTGTCGACTTTTCTATCGGATGTGACGTGCCTTTGTCTGCATGATGGAAACAAATGATTTAGAACCCTCATCATACAACCAAAAAAATATTAAAAAAATATTGTTACAAGGTTATTATCTTTGATACCTTATGCATCCCACTATGTACCCTTGGGAAGTACTAAATATGCACTGCCCCTAAAGTCCACCCTAGCGCACAGAAAATCCTCAATCACCATAAGCTTCCTCCTCCACCATGCAAATAATTTAGCAGTAAATCGAAAGGCCGAGGGTTCATTTCCCAACCTAGGGGAAAGGGTCATCCACCACTCCATATGGGGCTCAGTCGTGGGGTGTGCTATCAATGCAACCCGCAGTTGCATTTGTGGAACTCACTCCAAGAAAAATGAAACTAATAAGGATCCATACCCAAACTTTTTTTCCTTCCAATTTGACATTTGCTAATCTTCTCCTTAATGTTCCTTAAAAATCCTCCACTCCAGTTAAAGAGCCTAGGCTCCAAGCACTGAATAACATAGGATATTTGGGACTTAGAGGCAAGATGGGAACTAGTACTTCCTGCCATTTTTGTGATAGAAAAGAGAATGGATCGAAGAGATAAATCCATCACTTCTTTTATGACAATCCTCCCTCCTACCAAGCGTGACTCTGGTATGTAGTACTATGAAACATACGCCTTTGTCGACTGTGGAGTGGATCGATGTCCAGACAAGAGAATAGGTTCTCCTCTCCTCAAGAGCCCCGTTAGGAAATACATGTCATCCATGTCAATATAAAGAATCTGTGGACCTATCTGGAATTCTTCCTCGTCATTATCCCATAAACCGATCAAATACTCAAGTAAAAGAACTTATTTCCTCATATTTTGGAGCTTGAAGTATTTTAGCAAGCCACAGTTTCACAGAGCTGGCCTCGCTTGAGGATCTTCTAGGGCATCCATGTCATCAAACTCATGTTCACGTTCTTTCCACTCGATCATGATTGGCTATGTGCAAACCCTGCAAATTGATAAAATAATCATAATAGCTAAATTTTCAAAGAAAATAATTGCCTTTTTTAGCCTAAAAATAAATAAAAAATCATTCTTGTGCCTAACGCTCCTTAGAAGGAAAGAACATAGTTCTAGAGCTCCCAAAATGTACATATCAGGGCGTTAAAATATCAATCGGTGCTCCCCTCAATTACTTGAGGGAGCGTCAATCCTGTTCGGCACTCTAGGGCTTCCCAAGGAGCCCAAGCTCATAAAATAAAGTATGAAATTCAATAAAAAAAACATGCAAATGAATGAGAACGATCAGAGACCCAAACTGAACTCGATGAAATTGAATATGGTCACCTACAAATCTTGAAATCAATGCCCGAAAATCACACCAAAAGCGGGAAATAAATCAAAAGAAAAAGGAGAAAGTAAAACTAAAGGTAAGAATGACTTTTTGCCCTAGTTGATTTTTTATATATCCAAATTTAGTCATTTTCACCCCCTTTTTTCGCATTTTATAAAGTTTATTTTTGATTTTTTTATCATTTTTAAATAAGTTTCCAACATTTTGTGCCCAAAACAACTTGATTATGTAGGATTTTACGAAGCAAATATTCTTTGATGACCTTGTGATGTTATTTAGCAAATTTCATCGTACCTTGCGCTCATTAAAATATGAAGAGACGTCTGTTGGGCGATAGGTTATCACTTTTTCGGTCCCAACAGACTAACTACGAAAAAGGAACACTCTAGACAATCTCGACTAGAAGAGTTCTCTGTCATATCGTTTTACACCTTTTCGGACCTCCGAGACTAAAATCACGAAAAAGAACAACCCCAGAGTCTTCATTAAGTTATTTTCAAACTCCCTAAATATGAAAAACAACCGAGTTTTCATTTTATGGACTCGCAAAATTACACATTGAAGGGCCCATCTAGGAACAAACCCTTACTTCTTCCAGTTATTTAAATAAATGAAGAGGAAATTACTGAAGGTGAGTTACATCAAGCATGTCTTATCCTCCTCAAGCTCGTTAAATAAAAAAGAGGTACTCATCTATTTGGATGGGGGAAAAAATTGAAGGAAGTGAGTCAAGTTTCTTGAAAAAATTTCAGGCAGTTCTTGTAGTCTCCCTTGAAAACGACACTTTAAACCTCCACACTAAACCAATCCTATGAGTGTTTCTACTCCTTTGACCCATCCAAATAATTCTTCAACACTCGTTGCATTGTGTTTTGGTCCACTATGAGTTTATGCTTCCAATTCTCACATCGTGCCTCAGTGTTCAAGGGAAGTTTCCACAATAAAATTCAACCATCCACAAAGTTACCAGTTTCTATACCTATATCAATCCATTTTCATCTACCATATCTTATCACCTTCCTATGACAAGTTTTGTGTCGACTAATGCAGGATACATCAATTCCCTCCTTCGACGAGTCTTTTCCTATTGAATTCAACAAATTATTCGGGAAATATACTTAGGAACATATCGGTACCTTGGGACCTGCATGCCTCAATGACAGGCCTCCTCACATTCGATAATGCATATTCATCAATGAAACCTGACCAAATGATTCCAAGAATGTTCAACTTCAACTGATTTTTCACATTCATTGGATTGTACTTTGAAAGTATCTTGAAAATCATCAACATCAATGATGATTTATCTCGCGCTTGTTAATAGTATACCTCAATGATTGGTAATCAAGTGGTTTCTACCATGTTCTACATCAAATCATCTATTCACATGGATAGATTTGTACTACATCGAGATTGGGACAAAGACATTGGGTTGAACGTTCACTCTGTTATCTTCTTTTCCCAAGTTGCGAGGGAGATTATTTGAGCATGCTGATATATATGTTGTTACATAGATCCACATTGTATTGGTTCATGGCTATGTTTTATCATCTTGTAGATCCACTGTGTATTTTTTGTGGCTATAATAAGTTAATTTCATAGAGGTATGGATCCACATTGTATCTCTCATGGCCATATCCTTAGTAAATATCATCATGGATCCACAACGTATTTATTTGTGGCCATACTTTGAGTCACTTGTAGTTTGAGCATAGGTATTCCTGCATCGAGAATGGAACACATATTAACATTGTCTAATGGTTTTATGTAGCTTCTACCAGGCTCCTCAACCCCATACCCTTGCTTTGAAGAATCTACAAAGTGTTTCAGCCATCAACAATCATCTTTTGACTTCAGACTTTGGGGGACAATCCGTTACACATAAAAATTCCTCACTTCGACATTTCTACATTCTCATTGTCGTAAGTGTCGCACTTTTGTTGCAAGTGTCAAATTCTCTTTCTGTAAGTGTCACATCATGAATGATACCATGAAAACACTTGATACAACCCATAAAACATGTTAGAATAAGAAGCCCCATCATCTGACAGTTAGAAAAAATGTTTTTCTATGGGAATTGCTCATCTTGGAAACTTTTGGGAAGATTAGTGCTCCCCTTCTCATACACAGAGAACGCTAGCGCTCTTTGTCCATCTCAAGGGGAGTGTTGTAGCACTATCTTTCCCATTCTAAGGGAGTGTTGAGTTGATTGAGGAAATCTTGGAAGAAAATTTGTTATGAACCCAATACTGAATAAAAAAACATCACAATAGATATAGAAGAACAATATGAAAAATATCCTTTATTACCATCAAACCCTTGAGGTAGGGAAAACACCATACAATGGATCCTATTATGGAAGGGATCCTCTCCTGTTCACTTGCCTCTTCGAGGGGGAAACCTCCTAAT
>JASDQU011028177.1:56520-72044 GCA_032191745.1 Picea mariana
ATAATGGAAAATAGGTTGAGAGAATAGTGGATCTGTAATAATGAGATGGTTATCTTATCTTCAAGGCTCTCATGTATAAAAGAGAGTTCTCTCTCTTCATGAGGATTAATTAGATTATTCAAGTAGAAAAGGAATTAGATTATTCAATTAGGAGAAATTAGAATTCAATTTGTTGCAAGTAGAGAATTAGAGTAGTCATTAGGATTCGAAAGAGAAAGGGATTCTTATCTTTGATTCATAGTTTTTGTTTTCATGCTTTTACTATTTTGTTATGAAGATTGATTTGGTTATTGTAATAGAAGATTGTGTCATTGGCGTGAGCTCACATATGTTGTTGTGTCATTCAATTATTCACATGTTGTACTTGCTTTTCCTTCATGTAGTTCTCCATTTCTAGATTAATTCCTTCATGCAATTTCTCATTCCTAGATTAATTTCATTTATGCAACTAGATTAATTCAATTCCAAGTCATGTGTTAGATTAATGATTCAATTTCAGCTGTATCTTAAACATTAGATTAGATTAGTCCCGCTTCAATATTGCATATACTTTGCGTGTGATTCGTTAGTTTACGACCCCCGGGTTGACAAATTAGATAGTTGGGTAAATACTACAATGCAATTAATTCAACATTAGTTCGGACCAATGTAATGATTGTTGTTCCTTTTGCAAGTTGTGTTGTTCCTTTGAATAGAACAATTTTCGTTCCCTTTACGATTGTTGTTCCTTTACAAGTGTTGCATCTCTGGAGGCTGGGTATTGAAAACGGAAGGTAAGAACCTACGTAAGCGACAAGTAAAATGCTTGTGCCAGTGCCTACCTTTGGTTGATGCATAGAGGTTGTTTTTAGGACATATTTAGATCCCAACAACTTGTACATCAACTACGAGGACCATCCCCAAGGGAAGAAGAGGTGGAGACACCATCCAAACATTTGATGGCTAGTGGACTACCACTACAAGTCTGATTACCACTAGATGTTGTTCCTTCATTGGGAGATATCGCTTAATTTCTGATAGCATAGTTGGTGGGAATCATCAGAGCCTTGAATGAGAAATTGGAGCAAAGGATCCAGTAGGCCAAACAAGAAGCCGAGTTCTGGAAACAAGGACTCCTCGCGCAAGAACAACGAATGGAGGAGGAATATTCAAAGATTGAGGAAGAGAAGAAGGTAGAAAAGGTAAAGGGAAAACTCACAGAGGCCTGAAGAATGATTATAAAGACAATGCCTCAACTGCTAGAATCTAGCGTAACAAGTGAGCCTATGGAGAAAATCAAATTACTTCAGGTATCCTCGTCAGAGCTGGTAGAAAGAGAAGAAAATATCGATGTACGGTTTTAGGAAAGTAAGCGAGAAGCCGAACTACAACCTAGGAAGCTACAAGACAAAATGAAGAAAATTGTTTTGGAAGGAAACAACGCAAGAGAAAACTTGCATAAAAGGACTGCAGAATGCACAAAAATCTTCATAGAGGTTAGTGATTGTATGGTAATCATTTCAAAGCTCAACCAAACATTGTAGGACATACAGGTAAAGATCCAATCACTTAATGAAGAAGCAGCCAACACCCTAGATCCACTGGAACAACAAGATAAATTTGACAAGATCTAGCAGGAGGAAAATGATCTCAATGCATTATATGAAGCTCAAACAGTGGCTAAGAAAGAAATAATAGAGTTTCGACCTGTAGTACAAACAACGTATCTATAGATGCACCAAGTGGACACCATAGCTGATTTAGAATGGAACTCTCTAGTTGCGTCCAAGACAAAATAATGCATCATAGACGCCACCCAACAATTTGTTGTTGAAGCTTCACTACTTGCCAAGAAGTGGCAAGACAAAGTGGAAAACTTCCAAGATGTCAGGAAAAGATCCCTCGAACTAGTACCCAAGTTGGGCCCGTTGTTTGAAGAAGATAAAGTAAAAACAATCCAAGATGGAAATTGAAGCAACCTGGAACCATAAGGAAAGAAAGAACAACAAGCCAACCCAGAGACCACGAAAGAGCCGAAGACTTTACTCAAGATGAGTCAAGAATTGTGGTCGGAGCTTGTTGGCCCCTTCATTTTTATGAATAGAAGTTGTGAAAGATGTTGAGGAGCTTGACAATAGACTAAAGGAAGAAACAAAAAGTGGTTGGAAGGACAACACAACATCAATTTTTAGGAAAGAAGTTGTAACAATATCAAGAAGAAGAGAGAACTCTCGGGGTTCTCAACCAACACACTCAAAGATCGAGTTATATATATATGAGACTAATATGATTGTAAAAGGGTTGTTAGTGTTGTTGTTGTGGCGAGAGTCATTGTTGTAATTGTTCATACTGTTAGTTTAGCTAAAGTTATGGATTCTGAGTTCGGAACTAGACCAAGAATGTAACAGAGTCATGTCCCGTTGTAGCGTCGAAATGAAAAGGAGTTGAGATGACCTTGTCTCTTAGTAGTACAGAGAATTTTGCATTAGCTTTGGCATGACCAATTTGTATTTGCGACTCAGCCTGATCTTGTATTTTGAGAGGAAACATGTTATGTGATAATACAGTGGGAGACCCAAATAAATTTGAATACATCATGTGTATTTAGTCTTCTGAATGTATTGATTGTTTCTTTGTATTATATTTTATGTTTGATATACTTAAATTGCTTCATTATGAATGGCAATGCAACATTGGTTTATTTATTCTTAGTTAGGAAATGTTCAGAACTGCTACAGTTTTAATCCATCTTGCACAAGACTATTATGAATCTTGATAACTCGTATATTTGTCTAAGTATTCTCCTTAACCTTCCCTCTCTTTCTTGTCTCAGTTGCGCTTTGGGTGAGATTTCTTCCCTCCCGGGAAGATGAAAATGCCAGTGCTCTAGAATACTTCAGTACCTTTTGTTGGTCACTGTAAGAGGACCCTGGTCTAATCACTTTTTCACGAACAACCATCACCTCAGAATAATATTTCAAATGCTAGACTCACCATCTCTACACAGGGTAAAATCGATTCTCATTAGATAACTATAAAATTTGTCATCTATCTTGGTACTTTCTAGGTGGGGAAATTAGAGGAATTGGCTTGTAGGGCATATTTTAGCAGTAGGTCTCAGTTTAGAGATTTGGGGTCGAGAACCTTCTAAATCCATTTTGGGGCATTAAATGACATTTTTTGAGGTCAAAAATTTGTAATCATAGTTTCTATTCCCTTGAAACTATTATACATATCAATATCTTTCCAAAGGTGAAAAAATCACCTCAAATGGATCTTGTAAGAAATATTTATGCCAAGTTGACCTACCGTGTTGACCACCATGGTATGAGTGGATGCCATGTCAACCCCCATTACTCACACATGTGGGGAGAGCCACATGTGGACTTTAATAATATTATAGAAGGCACAAAACCTTATTAATAATTGAGAGTTGAGGATGAAAAAACTTTGACCCTAGACAGTTATCGGGTTATGTTAAATATCATGCCACTAAGAACAAAAGGGGTTCCATTCTTTTGTATTTTACCTATTCCATAGTTGAGCAGAGCATACAAGGAGTGGTATTTGAGAACATAACTGAAGTAGGAAGAAGATCCTATAGTATCCATTTAGTCCATAAAGTCATAGATAACTGAAAAGTGTGTGCCCCTTTCTTTGTATTTGCATTTTCATAATTAAATAAAAGAGGACAGAGAATAGGCCTCAACTTTTAGCTAGGTTTTCTCCCATATTGGGATTTCCAAGATATATATTTTGTTCAATTGTGTGTATGGTGTGTATATATTCCCATTCTTTCATTTTCATAAATATGGAGAACTTGGTTTTCTGCAGAATATCCTGAACTTGTTGTTGGATGTGTTGGATTTGTTCAACAAATTTGGTTGTTAGATCGACCTCTGTCTGGGCATGGGAGGAATTTTTGTATGTAGTTGTAATGGGTAGAGATACATCCATGGAATTCAATGGCTAGAACCCTAAGCACACATGAAAAAGGCTATGGAGGGATTTGTTTTCGCTATGTTGAACATAAGTAAGGATCCCATCCCATGTGCATGGATGTTTGGAATTGTACATCCTCTGGGCATGAATAATAATCTTGTTGACTACCTATGTATGTCCATCAATATGTGGGTGGAAGGTAGTCAATTTGGTCAGCTTGGTGTCCATCATTGACCATAGGATGTTCTAGAAAGTACTCAAGAAACTACTATCTCGATCTTAAATAATGGTCCTTGGGAGCCCAAAATGAACCCAAACATGCTCAAATAAGATCTTAGCAGTGGCCTCGGTTTTGCTACTCTTCTTGCAGGGTGTCAAAAATGTCATCTTATAGAATCGATCAATGACCACAAAGACACATATTAATTACCATAATTGGTTGAAGGTAGAATGAACATGTAATCCATGGAGATGGACTCCCAAGGCCTCTTAGGATTCAGAAGATGGGTGTCTAGCCCATGTTTCGTAATGGAAGGTTTAGCAATGGCACATTTAGTGTAGGATCTGATATATTCATTGACATCCTGTCAGAGCTTCATCCAATAAAAATGTTTTTGTAGTACCATCATTTTTTTTTCCACACCAAAGTGTTGTGCCACTCAACTGTAATGAGCCTCCCAAATCAACTTTGGATTCTTTCTTGAAGGAACACAAATATTCTCATATGGCATAACATTCCATCTTGGAGATGAAAGTATGGAACTTTTTTTGTTGTGCTCAATGTCTTATAGGTAGCAACAAAGTCAAATTCACTATTATATAATTATAGCCACCTAGAGGTCTCATGCCCAGAGGAGTTGAGAACTGTGGTTAGTGCCACAACTAGAGGTCAACTGAGGTAGTATGCAAATTGGTTGGTGCTTCCATTCTTGTACTTGATGTTCAAGTGGAATTTTTGCAGGTACATGGACTACTTCTGATGGCAATCATTCTGTAAATTTCCTTGTGTATTCATGAATTACAGAGGCTTGTGATCAGTGTGGATGATTGTTTCCTTTCCCAAATTTAATGCTTCCACTGTCGACGTGATTTCACAATGGAGTACATTTCTTTGTCATAGGTTGGGTATCTTCTAATAGAATAAGGTATTATTTCACTATGATAGGTCACTAGATAATCATGTTTAATGAGGACTGCACCTATGGCATAATCTGAAGCATCTGTCTCAATCTCAAATGGTGGTTGTAGGTTTGGAATAATAAGGAACGATGTTGAGAAAAGGTGAAATTTCAAATCCTCGAATGCTTTATATTGTTTTATAGCCCCAAACAAACTTGGCCTTGGATCCACCCTTGGTCACCTGGCTTAAGGCCCAAGAAATATGAGAGAACCCCAAAACAAACCTGCGATAGACATTAGCGAGGCCCAAGAATCTACAGAGCTCAGTCAGTGTCTTTGGGGTTGGCCAATCATGAATGAATTGGATCTTGTATAGATACACATGCACACCCTTCTCATCCATGATGTATCCAAAATATTGAATTCTCTGCATGCCGAAGAAACACTTCTCTAAATTGGAATATCACTTGTGCTTTCGTAGGGTGCCCAAAACCTATTGAATATGCCCCAAATGTTCCTCCTGGGTTTTTTAAAATATGAGGATGTCATCCAGATATATGACCACAAATTATTTTTTTAATGCTTGTAATATATCATCCATAATTTGCATGAATGTGGATAGGGAATTGGTTAAGATGAAAGACATGACCAGCCACTCAAAGAGACCTTCTTTAGACTTGAAGTTTGTCTTCCATACATCATTTTTCTCAATCAACACCTGGTGGTAGGCTGACTTTAGATTAATCTTACTGAAAAATTTGGCACATTGAGATAATCTAGAAGATCATAAATCCAAAGGATTGGGTACTGATTCTTGATTGTGATCTTGTTTAGGGATATTTAACTAATACAAAGTAGCCATGTCCCATCCTTCTTCTATACCAAAATAATTGGGCTCCCGCAAGGAGAGAATCTTGGTCTAATGTGATCCTTAATAATTAACTCTTAGATATGGAGTTTCATTTCTTCATTCTCTAGAATAGAGCACCTATAAATGGGGCCGTTGGGAAGAGGAACACTAGATTTCAAATAAATTAAGTGCTTTACCTGATAGTTGAAGGGCACCCCAATAGGTGAGGCAAAGATGTATTTGTGTTATTCTACTATCTTATTAGATTTATTATATTGTGTAGAGATACCTTGTGCAGAGGTTTTGATGGTTGCAGTGACCTTCCATTAACCTTCCGACCAGACTAGAAAGATAAAAAATATCTCGGCCTGAGAGATCACTTTTGTGCACTGCTTTGTGGAGACTAAAGAGATCGTAGTAGGTGAGACTTCCTCTGTTACCCTATACATTTGACCTCCCAAAGTAATAATTACACTACGAGAACTACATTCATAAACAACATGATGCTTCCACATATATGGTTGTCCTAAAATAACATCACAAAATTCAAGTGGGTAAACATGACACAATACCTCATATTTGAAGGGCTTGATGTTGTAGTGGAGGTGGCATTGCTATATAAAGTGGATGTCTTATCCCTAGTTGAACCAACCTATGTTGTATGGTTGAACGTTTAGTGTTATTGTTAGGTTCAACCTCTTGACTACCTCTGTTGATATTAGGTTCTTCTAGTTACCACTATCAACAATGAAATGGAGCATGTTCCCCTTCACTCACATTTGTGAGTGGAAGAGCAATTCCTCTTCTTCAGGCTCCTTTGGTTCTTATGGATAGAAATTTGTGGTAGGGATGGTGACACTAGGCTCTGTGTCAATGATCCATTTTCTCCTATCTAGATCTGAATCAGATTCTGAGTCGACATCTGAATCTAAGGCTTTCATCTTAGCCACCAATAACTATTTGGAGTGACATTCATCGATGTTGTGTCAAGGTATTTTGCGGAACTCACACCACTTTCTAGTTTTCTTCATCAATTTATTGTTACCCTTGCTTGTGTCTTGGAATGGTTGTCCTGGGGCTACCCATCCTTGCTCTATCCTTTTTTTTGGGAGTTAGTGCCACCTTTATCATTCTTCTATTGCAATGGGTTTTCATAAATGAAATCCTGCTTATTATTTTTCTTGAACTTTTATTTGATATTGACAACATTTCGGTAAGAGGCTCCCAGTGAGGATATTTCCAAGAAATCCGTATATGTTTGGATGTACCTATGTAGGCCATTGCATTACTTTAGAACTAGGTTCCCCTCAGAGCCTTTATTACCCAACTTTGTGTGCAAGGTATGGAACATTTTGGTGTACTACGAAACTATCTAGTCTCTCTCCTGATGCATAGTTTTCCATCTCATTTACTAGTCATCGCAGTATTCAATATGGTATTATTTCTCCTTGAGGGAATCAACAAAATCCTCCCACCTCAAAAAATTTCTCCCAGGTGGGTTCTAGCACACAAATTGCATACTTGTCTCCAGCATGCTTCTCATAGTAAGTTTCCCACTAATCCATGACATGGGGAAGATATTTAAGGTGCACGGAGGTGATTTTTTCACTGTTGGAAAAATTATTGACAGAGAAGTAACCCTCTAGTAGACTTAACCATTTTTCCAAACTGTCGGCATCTATATAGCCTTCAAATAAGGGAATATCGAAGTTAACATGTATGTTGAAGGGTGTCACACCTCTGAAGTGATTTTTGGTTGAATGTGTCGCCATTTTTTTTGGTAGTCATCGAAGGATTTGTGCGAAAGTATCCACCATCTCATTCTTGTTTTGCGTGAGGGATTCCTCGAGCAACAATTTAATAGGATTTCATGATAAACTAGCTTGAGACCCAACTCTCTATACACTGACCTTGTCAATGACATGCACTAAGAAACAAAAAGGAGTAGACTGCTCTGATACCACTTATCCAGATTATATTAAAAATGTAATGAAGATAGAGATATAAAAAGGAAACACATAGATATTTTAAAAGAAACAAAATGATACAATTAACTCAGATTCTATTAATGAATGGAATACAAAAGACTGTAAAATGCAAAACATACAAACTAGCTAAAATTGTGGTAGTGTATCCCTGAAGAGAGAGATGTGTCGATTATGCTCATTCAGAAGACATTGATTACAAAGAGGTTGAAAATGAATTTTAACATAAAGCATCAATGAGAAAACCCTAAACATCCAAACCCCTAACCCAAGGAGATGAAATGAAAAAGGGTTTGTAGGCCCTAATGCAGTTAGTCGATACATCTTCTTCTAGTGGGATTTACTTTTGCATACAATCTCTATTTGAGGAGATCAATAGCTTGTTAGAAAGATGTAGCCGAGAAGTACACATTATGAATGGAAAAATCCATTCCATTTTCATTTATTGGTCGATTCCACATCAAAGAAACATCATTTATGGCCTCAAAATGACCCTGGATGTTTGGGACCCGAAAAACTGTAGAAAAACCTGCCAAGATGTGGAACCATTCCAAATTAGTGAACATGTGGGTGTCCCCAAGTATCCACTTAGATCATTTTGGTGAGGCAGGTGGCTTTAATTTAGAAGCTATATATGATGATAAACCAGGTGATAGTGAATACTCAAAGAAGGATTGAAGAAACGATCTCGAGAAAGAGAAACCAAGTTCCACTACCTTCACAATCTTTATTCAAAATGGAAGAAAAAATGGAAATCAAACCATATCAAGGTGATATGGTTGATTTTAAATTGAATATTTGGTTGCAATAGTTAGAAGTGTATTTCAATGTTCATAATATAGATGAAGAGCATAAAATTTCATTTTCCCAAATGAAACTAAATGACCATGCATTAACCTGGTGGGAAAGCCACACAAAAACACTTATATTGGAGGGTGCTCCACTAGAAACTAAGTGGGAGGATTTTAAAACCATCTACAAGTCCTAAATATACCTTACTGGGTATGTAGAGGACCAATAGATCCATTTTCATCACTTCAATAAGAGGAAAGGGAGGAGTGTGTAAGAGTAAACCATCAAATTTAAGAATATGTTGATCATGTTGGGTATCTCTCCTAAGATATCATATCTACTCCTCAAGTATTTGGGGGTTCTACATAGTCATTTATGAAGTCAATTGATTCTGTTCAAACCCAATACCATTGATGTGGCTTGTGTGCAAGAGAAATATCTAGAGAACATATGCCATAAGAAAGGATATCCAAATATGTATAAACAAAAAGATCACCAATAATATTCCAAGGAGGGGAAGGAGAAGTATAAAGGGAAAGAAAATAAGGAAATAACCATTGTACATCAATGAAAGGATCCAAACAACCACTGAAACAATTGAAATATTTATGGTCACACCAAAAACCAATATTGGAAGCTACATCCATATTTGAATCCAAAGAATCGTAAGAAGGATGTGAAGAAGAAGAACCTTCTAGGAAAGAATTCAATAAAACATGTAGATATTTTCTCAGATGAGGATGAGAATATTGTCTACACTTTGGTTAATAAGGAGGTCAATTTGATCATCCTTCACCATAAGGAAACTCTTCCATATTAGGATCCAGGTCAAAAGTGTTAACGTTCTAATATCGACACCTAGGTAAATTGTTTACAAGTGATTTCATTGCTATAAATCAAATTAGTAGCTCACAAAAAAAAATACATTTGTTGGAATAATTAACTGAAATAAATAATAGAAGCAAAGAAGCCAATTTCAAACAAACAAATATTTTTTCCCTTCAAATTAGCTTATCATTAGAATAATATCAAAGCTTACATTAAGGGATCCTTTACTGGGAAAATGGACCAGTGAGAGACCATATACAACACCTGTAAATCATAGCAACACCTCCTCGACTATATGACCCTGCACATCCACTTTTCCAGATATGTACATGCCTCTCCTCACTGTATCCCACGTACATACATGTTTTCTTGAATTTTACCTAGCATACATACGCACCCTAACTAACCTGTGAAGTGCATACAAATATGCTCTACTGTTATGGATCTGATCTACCAGATCTTCTTGTGACTACCCATGTTTTCTCCTCTCCCTAACCTATACTAATCTCTATATGAAATTCCTTCTCCATCTATTTGATATATCCTTGAATTATTGTCCTTCGTGATTCAATCTTAAGAAAAAAAAAAATTCTCTCCAAAAGTATCTTTCTCCTTCACCCTAGCCTTTATTTTATAATATTGAGTTATGACCTAACCCTAATATCCAAAGTGATTAACGATTGACATTAGATATCACCTCACCTTAGATCAATGGATAATATTTAATCCTCTAATGCTAATAACTTTATCATTTCATTAAATTAAACTCAATTAATAATTAAAAGAACTTTACTTTAATAATTCCTTTAATTAAAGTAAATTACTAAGGTAGAAGGATTTGAATGACTTCCACATGTCTAGACACTTAGATCTATGCAAAAGTACCCATACGATGCTACAAGCATCAACACTCCCTCTTAGTGAGGAATTTATCTGCACCACTCCCTCTTAGTGAGGAAGTTATTTGCACCACTCCAAGTTTTTCCCTGAAGAACAAAAACTTCCCTTTAACCAAGGGTTCAGTCAAGATATTTTCAACCTGCTCATCTGTGGAAACATACTAAATATTGACTACTCCCTTTTTCATCTTGTCTCGAATGACATGATACATGATCTCAATATGCTTGGACCTGTCATAGAATATTGGATTCTCAAATAGTTTTATAAAACTATGATTATCATAGTATATCACTATCAGCTCAAACTCCTAATCAAATAAACATGTAAGCAATTTGTGAAGTCAAATGGCTTCACAACTAGCCATACTCATTGCCATATACTCTGCCTCTATTGAACTGAGTGTTACAGAAGCCTAATTCCTACTAAACCATGTAATCACTATTGATCCCCAGCTGAAGCAACACCCTGAGGTGATTTTCCTATCACACTCCCTGCCCAATATGATTTTGAATATCCATGTAGCGTCACTCCATAACCTCCAAGATACCTCAACCCATATTCCATTGTACCTCTCAAGTACCTGAGAAGATTTGTTTCTTCTATCCAATGCACTTGCCTCGGCTCCACCATGAATTGGCTCAAGGTCTTCATAGAAAAAAATATATCTAGATGGTTTTGACTAAATACATCAATGAAACTATCAGTTTCCCATATATCCTTGGATCCACCAACTCTAAATATGAAGCGAAAAACTTCTCCAGGTTGGTAACCATAGGTGTATCCATCATTCTGTAGTACTCTATCCTAAATATACACAAGATATCTACTGTTTACTTCCTTTGACCAAGCAATATCTCTCTCAATATCTTCCATACCTTTAACCCCAAAAAATAATCCATCAAGACAATATCCTTCATCTCTAACTCTATATCCAAATCTACTTTTCACCCTGATATAAGCTCCTCTAGACCTGTGAGAAACAAATCATCCACATACAACAATAAGATGAGTGGATCTATCCCAAAAATTATGAAGTACAATTTAGGATCCACCTCACTTCAAGTGAAGCCCATACTCTGCAAGTATCTGTCAATCCTATAATACCATACCCTGGGTGCTTGCTTAAGTTCGTACAAGGATTTATTAATCCTACAAACATGAGAATCCCTCCCATGTAACTCAAATACATGAGGTTTCTCTATATATAATTCTTCCTTAATTATCCCATTGAGGAACGTTTTCTTCATGTCAATTTGATGAATCCTCCAACCCATGATTGAGGAAATAGATATAAAATATCAAATAGAAGCATACCTGGAGGCTAGAGAAAATGTCTCCTTGTGGTCCACTCTCTCTTTCCGATAAAATCCTCTCACCACAAACCTCACCTTGAAATTATCAATGTTATAATCTGCATCATGTTTTATCTTGTAGAGATACTTGGAATTCACAACTGAATTCCTCTTTGGTCTCAACACTATGTCTCAAACATCATTCTTCATGATAGAGGAGTACTCCTCCACCATGGAATCCTATCAAACCTATTGATCTATTGCTTCCTAAAAAATAGAAGGATCAACATCAATGATGCTACTCATAAGTTCCATACAGCTAAGAACCTTCCTCAGAGGCATGCTCTCCCTCACTACATCCTAGGATCCTCACCAACATCCCTTAATGCATGCAATAACCACCAAGGTATCCTAATAGAACTAGAAGGGGATAAATTATCCTCCACCTAAAATATGAGTTCTTGAACTGGAAGCTTCTAAGCACTACTCATCCTTCAGAGCCTCTTACTTCTCATACTCTGAAACTGGTGGTGACTCCTAATATTTACTAGATGTCAGGTTCTCCTGGAACTTAACATCTATGCTCACAATTATCTTATGTTTTTCTATTATGAATATCAGGTAATCTTTTGAGGTCTCATTGTACCCCACAAATATGCCATTCTATCCTGAAGGCTCTGTATTCATGCTCTTATCCACAGGAACATGGATGTATATTGGAAACCCAAATATCCTCCAGTTTCCTATCTCCGACTTCACTATTGAGAATGCCTCCTTCTGATTCTTCTCCCCCAATTTCCTATGAGGACTCATATTCTTCACATATATTTTTCGTGTTACATGCCTCTTCCCAAATAAATATAGGTAGATCATTGTCATGTATCATATCCCTAGCAAAAATAATGATGGACTTATTCTTTCTCTCTACAACCCTATTCTTTTGAGGGTTGTATGAGACTATTAACTCCCTCTTGATTTCTTCCTCCTTGTAGAAATCCTTGAATTCATTCAAGGTTTAATCTCCCCCATTATCCAACCTTAATACCTTTCTCCTCCTCCTTGTCTGGTTCTCCGCCTAATCCTTTAACTCCTTGAAATGATTGAAGACCTCATCCTTGTTCTTCACAAACAAGATTGAGGTTTTCTTGGAAAAGTCAATAATGAAAATCACATAGTATGATTCTCCTTACATTAATGCTGGTGGCATCAATCCACTAACATATGAATGAATAAGGTCCAAGACCCCCTTGGACCTACTCTTACTGCTTGGAAAAGTAGCCTTGGAATTCTTTCAAGGGCATACCCTGTACGGACATGCCCTGCTACTCAACACTGAAATATGGTATACTAATAACATTCTCCATCGGAATTGGAAGCACCCTGTAGTGTAGGTGTCCCAACCTCCTATGCCATAGTTCACATAGGTTTCCATTTTCATTTACCATGGAATGAACATGCTTTCCCATGAACCTATATAAATTACCCTCTCTAACCACAATGACCACTACTGTATTAGGGTTGGCTCCCTCTAGATGTATGATTACTTGAGCTTTCTAGAATATAATTGAAAAACCCATGTCCTCCATAAATGAAAATGATAGAAAAATTTTCTTAAGTCCTAGTACATAAAGCACATCCTAGGCATCAACAAACCACTTGACTCAATCTAGAACAGGATTGTTCCTTCTCCCATTACCTCATACTTGGAATCATCACCAATATCGACATGGATCCCTGAGTCCTTCTCTGTCATACTACTGAAAATGTTCCATGCTTCTGTCATATGATGATATGCATCACTCTCCAAGTACCACACACTCCTTGTGACTATGCTGGTAGAAAGGGATGAAACTAGTGAGAAATCCCTCTTGAATCTCGCTTCAAACTCATCCAAATGAGTTTCTATATATGCTAATAGTTGTTGCGACCTTCCTCTACCTTTCTTCTTTTCCAGACACTGAGATGCATAATGAATACTCTTGTGGCATGTGAAACACTTGATTTTACTCAAGCCCATATTCTTCCTTGACTGTGATGTACCTCATCATTTTTACCCTTCTTATTTGTAACCTTCCCTTTCCCTTCCTTATTTTACTAACAAGGAATAGGTTCTCATCACTACCTCCTTTCTTGCTGACTTTAGACTCCTACTGAATCTCTTCCTGCATACAATCATCCCAAAGCCTTTGCAAATATATAATATTTTCCCAAGCATAGACTCCTTGACAAGTAGTTCTCAAGCCTCTGGGAAACCATTCAATGCCACATTTATGAGTTCTACATCTTACACTTTCTCCCTAATAGTTGCAAGTTTATTACAAAGCTGAGTGATCCTCATGAAGTATCCATCAATATTGTCAAATCTAAACATCTGCGCTGATTTTATTTTATTTCTTAAGATCATCTTCCTATTCAAGTTATTTCTTTGGAATAAACATACCAGGGCATCGAACATTTCCTTGTCCATATTATTCTCGGATAAGTGAGGAATCAAATGATCCTTTATTTCATCCAATATTACCCATTGGGATTTGATCTCCTTCTTCTAGTGAGCTTCCAAAGCTTGTGGATCTGTCATTGGAGGAACTACTTTTTCAATAATATCCCAAATATCATATTCCTTCAAAATAAAGGTAACTCTTGCTTTATAAGATAGGAATTTGGATGCTCCATCAAATCAATATTCAACTCTCATACTTGTTGTCTCCATCCTTTACATCGGATAATATGTCGTGGAAATAACTTGCTGCTAAAAATACCCTTATACAGACTTGTACGCCCCTTTCCTCACTATATGCCACATATGTGTGTGATTTAATGCACTATACCCAATATACATATGGACCATGACTAACCTGATACATGCATACAACTTCGTATGACTACAAAAATAAGTTTTATTGTTGTATGACTATTTCCCTAAAATCCATCCTTTAATTTATGATTGTTGGTTTATAAATCTATAGATATATCCTTACAGAAATGATAGATAAGCTACATACTTTTATGAAATATGGCTCCCTCTTAGAGAGTAATCTCTAATACTATGTTAACATTCTAATCCTAACACCCAGAGAAATTGTACTAGTGATTTCCTTGATATAAATTAAATAAGCAAATCACAAAACAAAAATACACTTTCTAGAATAATTAACTAGAATAAAGAGTTGAAGAAAAGAAAACAATTTCAAACACAAAAATATTTCTTCCCTTCAAATCCACTTATCATAAGAATAATATCAAATATTACAAGGGCTCTCTTATTAAGAAAATGGCCCATAGAGAAATATAGAAAACTATAGAAAACACCTGCAAACTCTAACAACTCATCCTTAGTTGTATGACCCCTCACAATCACTTTTTCATATCCATACATGCCTATCCTCATTATATCCCACATACATATGCATTTTCCTACACTATATCCTACATACATATGCACCCTGACTTACCTGTGCAGTATGTACAACTCTGCTCAACTATTGTGGATTTGATCTTCTAGATCTTCTTGTGGTTATTCCATGTTATCTATTCTCCCTAACCTATATTGTCTCTATATTAAATTCCTTCTCCATCTATATGAGATATCCTTGAATTACAGTCCTTCGTGATTCAATCTTAATAAAGTCCTTATTTTCTCTCCAAAAGTATCTTTCTCCTTCACATTGGACTTGATTTTATAATATTGAGTTGTGACCTAACCCTAATCTCCAAAGTGATTAATGGTTGAGATTAGATCTCACCTCACCTAAGATCAATGGGTAAGATTTAATTCTCTAATGCTAATAACTTTAGCATTTCATTAAATTAAACTCAGTTAATAAATAAAAGAACTTT
>JASDQU011028178.1:10717-29835 GCA_032191745.1 Picea mariana
GTGCCATTGGTAGCACAATTTTTTTATTCAGGGATTGATTTTGGTGTTTTTGACACAAAAATATGGGTTTTTTGGGCAAGAGTTCTTATATTGAGGTCACAGTTCTCATTAAGTTGGTAATTATGTTTCTTACAAAAGCGAGGTTTTCCAAACTTTGATCTATGTTAAGAGTTTAAGAAGTTGTAATTAATGGGGAATAGGTTCTAATGCCTCTTGCCTTTTGCTATTTGTGTCACCTTTGTAAATACTTCAATCTATAAGATTCGGCTAATCACCCTGTAAGAGGATCTAGAATCTAATTGAGAAGAAATACTATGAACAATTTGAGAGAAGAAGGAAAGTTGGAGCAAATGTAATTCTTATTAACCTATATAGAGAAATACTGATCATCCAAGAATGAGTGAATGCAATAGAAATAAATAATTGTTTATGTTACTATGCTAGGATTAACTACAAGCAAAACATGCAAGAGTATGCATGCCGTAATTAGCCAAGTGAAGTGTTCTTTCATGAGGGAGTTAACTTGGCTATTACTAGACAAGTGGAGTAAACTAGCTCATGCACTTTCATTCCTAGAGAATGGGATCTAACCCCTCTTCAAGTGCGCACTTATTCCTAGAAATTAGGAATTAGCTCCAAAAAAATAGGATATCACCCTACAATGATGGAGAGAAGCACTCCTATTTCTAGAAAAGTGGGATTAACCTAAGATAACTCCCTAAAATTTAGTGATGAAACTCAAGCACACTCTAGGAGAGATAATGATATGCATGTAATGAATTCCCTCCTTTAAGCCTAACTTAGGTGAGTATGATGCATGAAAAAATTGGGTCCTGATAATATGAAGCCATGTTAAGTACCCAAGTACAAAAAAATATCCCCGAAAAGTAAGGAAGGAGGGAAAACCTAGTGGGAAGAAACAATCCCCCCCTACCCCAAAAATATAACAGAGGACACTGCTGAGTGGACTACACATCCTACTTTGAAGTAGATGTCTCCTTCAGTCCCAAGTGAGCTAGTAACTCTATGAATTTCTACTGGGTAAAGGATTTGGTAAAGATGTAGATGTTTGCAAGGATTTAGTGAGGTGAATACAATGACATAATACTTACCTTTGCACATAGATGATGGACACATTTATTCACATACTCCCCCACCCCAAATTGTTTGTATGCATGATCTTGATTCCCTTTCTTGGATGCTTCTTTGAATGAGCTTTGAAGTCTTTGAAATGCTAAAAAACCTTCGATTTATGGTTGAGGAAGTATACCCAAGTGTCCCTTGACTAGTTATTAATGAAGCTAAAAACGTGATTGGCCTTGCTCATGGATGGGTGAGGAAATGGACCCGTGATATCATTTTGAACAAGCTCAAAAGATGATGAGGTTATCCATGACTTTCCCTTTTCAAAATTTTCTTTGAGATGCTTGCCAAGAATGTAGCCTTGAAAACTACCATAAGAATACTTAATTTTTGGAAATTGTGTAACCATACCCTACTTGTTGGGCTGCTATAAAAAACAATAGTTAAGGTGACCAAATATTTCATGCCACAACATGCTTGCTTCGTCACAATGTGTTAGAAGTACAATAGAAGGGGATTTTGGAATAAAATTAGAAAATACATACAACCTGGACTAGTGATATACTTTCCCAACTGCAACCTTTGTTCCATCATAAATCTATGTAATGACTACTAAATTAGGTGCGAACTCCCCTCTCTTGCCAGTACTTGAATGGATGATTTGATAGATGGAAATAAGGTTAAAGGACAAGGAAGATAGATGTAGTAAATTTTGAAAATTCCCATGATCTAAATCATTGGTTCCTTTCCCACATACCTGAACTGATGTATTATCTCCCATTAAGATAGCAGGATTGTTGCATGGCTCTAAAGAAGTAAATATTTCCCATGATGATTTTTATATGGTTTGAGGCTCTTGAATAAAGAACCCATGTAGATAATGAGGAAGAGACAAAATCAAGTGCATGACTTGTTTCCTTGCCTTTTCCTTTATAATCTTGTGGTTTTTCATATTTCTCATCTTTCTTCTTGATATTATCATTGCACATTGATATTATGCCTCTCAAGGAGATGGGTAATCTGATAAATCTGCTTCCTCATGCATACATTCTCTTCATGATTGGGTTTCTTGTAGTACACACATAACACCTTATTCTTCATCTTTGTTTTCCCAGTTTGAGAGATGGGGGACTCATGTATAGATTTCAGATTGTGCTCCGTCTTCTAATCTTGGTCTTTCTTGCATTTGAACTGTTGTTTAAGTTTTTTGCTAGTCTTGCTTCCCTCATTTGCTACAAGTGCATGCACCTTTGTTGTCTTGAGGGAGCCCATTTAAACAAGTTTATCTTGATCATGGGTGAGAGAGGTAACATAATCATCCAATGAAGGCATCTTCCAAGTAGCTCTGAATGTGGATTTTGTTGCATGGAAGGTAGAAATAAAAATGGAGTATTTAGGACCCAATTTGGACATAATGGAGAGAACAAATTGATCTACCCTATTTTCTATGCCACATAATTTGAGTTGATGCAATAGTGATTTAAAATTGGTGAAGAAATATTGGATAGTGTTGAAGTTGCTTGGGCTCAAACTTATGAGCTCATTCTCCAACTGATGTCCTCACAATACATCCTACTTCTCGAAGAGTCCTTCTAACTTGGTCTAGATTTCATTAAGTGTTTTTTCATAACCGATGTGGAATAAGAGGTCAAAATAAATAAAGAGACATAACAATCCATATGATTCATCGATTCAATTAAACCATTTTAGCTTTTCAACAATGAAATTTGGTTCGTTCTCAGTTCCCATTATGATCCTATATAGGCCTTTCCTTTGCAAGGGAATAACTACTTGTGTTTTCCATTCATAGTAGTTGAATGGTGTGAGGATTATCTGTTGAGATTGATCCATCCTATCTAGTGCACTCTAATTTGTGTCTTCCACTTGCAAACCTATATACTACTCCCTTAGATTCACTTAATCTCAAATACCTTGTAAGATTCAATGATCAACCTGCAAGAGGATATAGAATCTAATTGAGAATAAAAAATATTAACAATTTGAGAGAAGAAAATAGAAGAACGATAATAAGAGAAAATCTAATTTTTATTAACTTGTATAGAAAAAGAATGAATGAAGACAATACAATGCAATTGAATGCAATAGAAACAAATAATTGTATATGCAACTATGATAAGCTTAATTACATGCAAAGCATGAGAGAGCATGTATGTCCTAATTAGTCAAGTGAAGTGCTCTTTCGCGAGGGAGTTAACTTAGTTTTTACCAGCCAAGTGGAATAAACTAGCTCATGCACTTTCATTCCTCCAAAGTAGAATCTAACCCCTCTTCAAGTGCACACTTATTCCTAGAAATTAGGAATTAGCTCCTATAAAATGGGATCTCACCCTACAATAGTGGAGAGATGCACTCCTATCCCTAGAAAAGTGGAATTAGCCTAAGATAAATATGTATAATTTAGGGATAAAGCTCAAGTTTGCTCTAGGAGATCAGAGAGAAATATGTATGTGAGGGAAAATGATGCATGCACACTAACACAATCCTATCTCAAGTTGTTCTTAAGGGGGGATGTTAGGATATTTAGACACTTAAGAGTTAGTTAAGATCAACTTGGTCTAGTATGTCTTTAGGTAAAAGTGTATTTCTTTAGTGTGCATTTGTAATTATTTATTCTGATGATCACAATATGTTCTAGACATAAAGTGATTCAACAATTCATATTCTCCTCAATACTAATGGCTATATTGATATCTAGCTTAGCACCTAATTGGTCCATGATATCTATTTAAAGAGAATGGAGGGTCATTTGTTGAACATTGATTGTGAGAAACTTTCATATACAATTTTT
Organism: Picea mariana; assembly: GCA_032191745.1. NCBI lineage: Eukaryota > Viridiplantae > Streptophyta > Pinopsida > Pinales > Pinaceae > Picea > Picea mariana. Next base: position 14,610 of record JASDQU011028178.1, read on the forward strand.
TCTTTTACATTAATATATTCCCTCAAGTGGTCACGTTGGATGGGGTCGTGGATTGTTTCCCTCTTTGAGGGTTTAACGATGTAATACAGTGGTGTACTGGTCTTTGATTTGGTTGTATGAGGGATCACTTAAGGTGTTCATTCTATGTGGAAATACCATGTTTTATCGAACAAATACATGAGTGTCATCCCCAATGATCTTATTTGATGAATGGTGAATAAAAAAGGAGGAAGGAAGAACCTCTTCCAAATTAATGGGATATTTTATACATATGTTAGAAGGTTGGTTAACATTGATTAGCATGGCATGTAGGTGTTAGAAATTCTCCAATTTCTATATGTTCAGGCCACATTTCGCATATGGGGTGAGTTGAAAAATGGACAAACTCAACCTTTCTAGTGAGTTCGAATGATGAAAAAAATGAGGAAGGAAGAACCTCTTCCAAATTAATGTGATATTTTATACACATGTTAGAAGTTTGGTTAACATCAATTAGCATGACATGTAGTTGTCATAAATTCTCCAAATTCTATATGCTCTAGCGACATTTCACATATGGGGTTAGTTGAAAAATGGATAAACTCAACCTTTCTAATGAGTTTATATTTTTTTTTAACGAAGAAAAATTCTACCCAAGTTCACTCATTTTTTTTTTTTTTTAATTTCAATAATTCACATCTTTTTAAAATGAGCTAAAATATCTAAAAAAACAAAATTTCATGGTCAAAATTTCCATTAATTAAATAAAACTATAACTTTCAACAAATTCTTACCAATTTTAAAAAATAATTAAAAATAATTTTAATGAAAAAATAGTTAAATTGATACATTTTTAACTTACCCTCTCGTGTATTCAAAGTGACCCCATTAGTGCTCTCATAGTAACAACCCATGTGTTTTATATACGCATCATATCATGCAATTACATCTCATACCCATGTTATCCGTTCATAAGTCCAACTTAAGTATGTAAAGAAGTTCCAAGAAAACTATTTCCCACTAGGGCTCTTGCTTGGGCTCTCATTAGGAACTACATGTTAAGTACACAAATATTATATCACATGGTGATTTGATTTGTATAAAAAACCTAGAGAACGTAATGTGGAAGCAAAATATCTATATTTAGACATGAGAGCACAAGTCATTAAAAGGGATGGTCAATTTTATTATTATTTTATGCTATAAATAAAAATATAATAGGGAAAATTACATTATTGAATATTTGGTATTGATGATAAAATGGATGATAAGAGGATCTCCAAAATTGCATCACACTAAAATAAGGATGGTATAATGATGCTAAGTCTTCCCTAAATCATAGGAAAATAAAAGAAAGTTCAAGTTAAATTTAAAGAGAATATATGGTGCAATAAAGAATTAGAGGATAAAAGAAAATTAAGATATTATAAAAAGGTGATTAACCTTAATCTTGATGATTAAAAGTATCTCCATGTTTTGACTAGCTTAAAGAAGAGAATTAATATTGCTAAAATAAGAACTAACTCTCATGAGGTGCATAGTGAAACTGGTTGTTGGACATTCCCCAAAACATCATGGAAGAAAAGAATCTGTATACCCAAATTAGATCTCAATTTCAAAATATTTGTCACAATACCGACCTTCCTAACCTTCTAAGTCATCAAAATTTTAGTAATCTTGGAACACTTCTCTTAATGCATTTCAAACATCAAAATAACATTTTAAATAAATCTAAATAATCTCTTACTTTCCTTAAAATCCCCAATTTTAATTTGAATAAACGTTAACTTCCTTCATGATCATAATAAATAATGAATATGTTATAAAATAAGTTAATTTTGTAATAATAAAATTAAATTTAAAAAAAAAAATATTAAATTTTTTAAAAATTATAAAGAGAGTTTAAATTTCGTATAATACAAGTTCTATATGTTGCAAAATCTTATCTTAAAGATTTTGTTCTAAAAATCCTAAATTGACCTACTAAATCACCGACAAAATCTCATTATATGAAATAGTCAGCTTTGAATGTTTGGTTAGTAAATTGACATTTGTTTAAATAGTCAAGTAGTCGTTTTTAATGTATCATAGCGAATATAATTGTTGGAGAATATTAAGTTTAACGAGACCGTAAGGTGGCGAGTTAAGTAAAGTTAGTTGGCATCGTGTTCTTTGCGTTTCATTTACATAACTATCGTATAACTCCTCTCTCTATTCAACGTAAAGATCATACTCGTCAGAGCTGAGCTAAACAATACTTATCTACATCCGAACTATATCATAAACAATTATATTTTCCAAATCCAATTAAAATATTTAATATGATGTCATTTCAGAGCACAATTTTTCTGGAAAATTATTCATTGACAAAAAAAAAAAACTGTTAATATTCATGATAATATATTAGTATCATTAATAAACTTAATATTAAACTATATTAATATACTAAATATTAAAATACTCAAAACCTACTTAACTATGGTAATATAAAAAGACAGAAAACTAAAAATTAAAATAATAAATTAAAAAATCTGATCCAAACTTAATTGAAGATGAGAATAATAAACCTAACTTAAAATAAGAATCAAGACCAAAAAAAAATATAATGCAAGCAGTAAGAATCAAAAAATTACTAATAGAAAATTAATATTAAACTATATATTAATATACTAAATATTAAAATATCAAAAACTTACTTAACCATGATAATATAAAAAGAAAAAAAAACTAAAAATTAAAATAATGAATGAGAAAATTTGATCTAAACTTAATTGAAGATGAGAACAATAAACTCAACTTAAAATAAGAATCAAAGACAAAAAAAAATTACTGCAAAGCACTCTGAATAAAAAAAACTTTCATAATAGTATATAATATATAACAGATTAGTTCATAAATACATTCAAAATAATAGTATATAATATATAATAGATTAGTTCATAAGCACATTCAAAGGACTATGATAGATAGGGTTGTATATACTATGATTTTTTACACATTATATAAATCTTAATTATGTTATAATGATATTTAATAAATATTTTAATGTTAAGTTATTTTTATTAATCAATGATAGTTCATTTATGTTATAATGGCATTTAATAAATATTTTGATATTAAGTTAATTTTGATCAATCAATAATTATTCATTGTAATAATTATTCATTGTAGTTAGTTTATTATTATTGATTCAAGATAATCAACTATTTATAATACTTAATGTTATTAAACATATTTAAAATACTTATTCATATATTTGTTGCTTTGTGTTTTTTTTTTTTTTTCTAAATATAAGAGTTTGATAACTTATCCTTATTATTCTTCATAACCAAAAATCATACAACTTAATTATTATTGTTTTTTATTTTCCTTCCTATTCTTTTGTTCGTCATTATTTACAAGTACTCTTCAATTCTTGAATATTTTGGATTGTCATGTGATATATATATTTTTTAGTGTGATATATATGTATGTGTGGATTGTCATGTGAGATGTCTTCATTAATTTTTTTTCATATTTTATACAACACCATATTATTCACCTTTTTTATTATAATTCTTTTACCTAATAAATAAGTATAGTTTTGAAAAACTCAAATTTAATAAATAGATAAACTCAATTTAATATATATATATATATTTTATATGAATCAATAATAATAAAACCGAAAAGAAATCATCATCTATCCATTGCTACTACTTATGTGGTGGACGTCCACCACAACATAATCCGCCGACGTGCCGACGGCATTTTCACCTTACAACGGAAGAGTTTCTCATTTCCGAATCCATGTGCCTCGGAGTCTCTGACACGCGGCTTTGCCATGTTGGGTGTTTGCCAGCTTTCTTAGATGGCACGCTGCTGTCCTGGTCAGTCAACGTGTCAAGGCACGTGCCAGCACCGATGGGTGCTTGAGTCCGTGCCGTGCGCACGAGGGAATTGATGGATTGGGGCCGGCGACAACTATAAAAGACGAGGGATTCTACCCACCAATTTTTCAAACACCTCTCCATAGAAACTCACGTTGATAATGGAGGGATCGGAATTCCACCCGCAGGTCCTGCCTCCAGGTTTCAGATTTCATCCCACGGATGAGGAGCTGCTCATCCATTACCTGAAGAAGAAGGTTTCTGCCTCTGCTCTCCCTGCGTCAATTATCGCAGAGATTGACCTGTACAAGCATGACCCCTGGGATTTGCCCGGTGAGGATCCAAACCTGGGTATGCGTTACTCTTATTCTGTTGCATTCTCTGATATACTTTCTCACTATATGTATTGATTGGATTTCAGCGAAGGCATGTTACGGGGAGCGAGAATGGTATTTCTTCAGCCCGAGGGACCGGAAATATCCCAACGGAGCGCGGCCAAACAGATCCGCCGGCTCCGGCTACTGGAAAGCCACCGGAGCAGAAAAGCCCATCGTTGTCATGTCGGGAACCACTTCGTCGCAGAAAGTGGGCGTGAAGAAATCCCTGGTGTTTTATAAAGGAATGCCGCTTAAGGGCCTCAAGACCAACTGGATCATGCACGAATACTGCCTCGCTGAAACCATGCCAACGAAAAGCAACCGATCTCTGCGCGTAAGAATTGTTCGTGTGCATATGCATTTAAAAGATAATTTTAATGGGAATTTCAACTGACGCTTCCCATAGATGTTATTGTTATGAACAGGATTTAAATTGAATACTTATTAAAACAAAATTCATCAATACTCAATAGTGAAAACTCATTAAACCAACCCCTTACGCTAATTCTTCATATATACCTGCATTCTCCTATTTAAGCTCGGGCCTGTTGATATATGATACAGCTCCGTCAGATTGTGGGCTTCATTTAATCGCTTATGGCTTGTGTTGTTTCAGTTGGACGATTGGGTACTGTGCCGGATATACAAGAAAGTGAGTCATTCTGCCACGGCGGTCTCGAACCCAGAACTGGAAGCACCGTCACCTGCTGACGTGCAACATGAATCCGTGATGCCCAAATTCAGTTCCTTCTCTGGGCTGCTTCAGAGCGACGGTCCGTTTATGGAGAGCTTTCTAAGCCATGATTTGTCAGATGCCTACAAAACTGCCCTGTCCCATGCGGAGCCGTTATCCACAGTAGTCCCCCAGCAGTTAAATTCCTCCGAGACCAGAGGCCGCCTGTCAATGTCCATGGCTCTCAACTGCGATGAAGTATCCTCCGTCTACCCTGCCGAGTGGCAAAACAGTCTGAATCCAGCATCATCATTACAGTCTCAATCTTCGAATCCATACATGGAAGTAACAGTGCCCGATCAGCACATGTATCAATTGCCCATCAATGGAAACTGGAACCCTGAACCGCTACCCTGGCCACTGCCTACAGGGAACGTGTGGTCATCGTATGACAATGGATAGCAATGAACTTCTGTTAGTGTACTGTGAGAAAGTCATTTAAAAAAAATGAAAATGGGTAATTTTTGTATTAGAAAGTTGTTCTAGTTTTAATGAACACTATTCCATATGATTTAATAATAATAAAAAATATCCCTAAGAGGATTCGTTGAAACTTGCAAATTAACTGCAAAATGCAAGGATATCTTAAATATTTTATTAGTATAAAAAAAGACATCTAAAACTAGATTCACTTTGTTAAACATTAAAAAAAAAAAAAAAACTGAATTTATTTAAAAGTATTATTGTTGTATGTTTTCTCTTTTTCCATAAAAGAAGGTTGAGGTCCTAGTCATACCATTTAGGTCTACTTCTCTTCACATTTGGTAAGAGAAAAAAACTCTTTATTGGTTTTGGTTCAAGAATATTTAACTTTTAATATAAAGCTAATACCTCAACATAATTATTGATAATTCTACCCCAATTTTGTTCAAAATTTACTTCTTAATTTTCTTTGGGATCAAGAGTGATACTCAAAATTCAACCCTTTCAAGCCCTTCCAAGTGGTTCTAACGGGTCCTACAAGGGTAAATCAAAATACACCCTTCAAAAAAATTGTAAATTTTTTAAGTCACTTGTAATTTATGAAGGCCAATAAATATCATAAAATGTCAAAAGAAGGGTCATATTTTCAATAACCCATTAATGTCCTCACTTATAATGCTTTGTTGGTCAAAGAGCATTGGTTCATTACATAATACTTTCATTTGGCATCTAAAGATCTAACACCCCTCCTTGGCTAATTCTATTTGACATAGAATAAGGAGATTAACCCTAGATTTGTTAATGTGTTCATGGATTTTAACTATATATATATGGTGGATATCTATACTTGTGATGTGTGGAATGGTTTCTAAGTATGTTTTTTTTTTTTTTTTTATGTATTCCTAATTATCAAGTAGGTAGTTGTGTAACATAATGATGATGTGATTATTTACTAAGATGGAATAATGAATGATATCTTGGATGCTTGGATGGCATACTTTGATCATATGTTGATATATGATTACTAATGATATTAAGAATTATAATTGACAGGTTGACAAAACCACATGACTTCTAGGTGGAGTTGACGGAATAAGTGGAAGGTTGTGGAAACTAAACCAAATGCTACATAAGATTAATGAAACCAATAGAATCTCATTAAATGTTGTGTTTTATTACAGTTTGTATCTATGTGAATATGCTATAATATGATCTCATTTGATTTGAGTGGTGTAGGTAATGGGTCATCTAAAGGATGACACAAAAGAACATGTCTCTCTGAGATTACTCCAGGATGGGACTCTGACAGTAAGAACCATAGAGAATGAATGGAATATAAAAATTATTGAAATTTGATTAGTCTCGACTTACAATTTATTTGACTAAGCCTAGAGGGACTGCAAAATTCTACTTGCAAAGCCACAAACTTGTTAAGGGTAACATGTCACTTGAATTTGATTCAATTATATTATATTTTGATATATTTGATATGTGTGGGTGCATATTTGTGTAGGGTACAGGGTGAAGCCTTGCCAACTTTCCAACAAATGGGTGTGGGCCATAACCAGTGAAACCTTAATAGAGGCGTGGAGTCTCAATAGAGGCATGGAGTCTCAACAAAGATGTGGAGTCTTAACATAGATGTGAAGTCTCAATACAGGCACAAAGTCTCTCTTTGAAAAATATATGTAATGACTATGATTGGGGGGTGCGCAGTGAGGTGGGATGACCTTAATCCCCAACAACAAATCCTTTCATGCAAAGAACTAAGCAAAGATAACCTAAAAGGAACTCATAGATGAATTAATCTATAAAAGAATTACCCACTTTAAAGGGGCTCTTAAAAATACTACTATTTTATTTAAAAGAAAGGTGAATTATGATTTAAGAAAAATGAATAATTAAGAAAAAAGGGAGGAATGACACATGAGGGGAAAGGGATGAATAATAAGGTTTTAATATATATAATTAAAGGAAAATTCATATGCATGAAGGGGGTGAGGTGGCTAGCCTCACTAGGGCAATAAATAGAAGGGAGGATCCATGGGTTTGGGATATGACTTGGATAGTAAGTAAATGTTTCCAAAATTTTGTCAGAGAGGAGAAATCTGAATTGGAATGGAAACGGATTTTGGAAGGGAACTGGTTATGAGCCCACACAACTCAAGGGTCTAAGGGAAATAAGTTTTACCTGAGTATGGATGGGAGGAAACTGATTGGCACCATGAGAGTTGGCCAAGGTAACAATTTGAATAATGGAGCAATGTTGGAACTACGGAAATTGTATTTTTGTTAGGTATAATATATTTGGCTTATAAATGTTTCTATATTTGAATAACTTTGGTTAATTTTTGTCTTATTAATGTATATGGAGGTTGTTGTAGCATGCCCAACAATCAAGAAGAAGTCTTGGGGATAAGTACAATTGCAGAAGTGAGGTAAGTTTAGTATTTGTTTTTAGGTTGAATTTAATTACTACGGTAATATTTCAAGAAAAAAATAGAAATCTCAAATTTAATTCTACTTCACTTGAAGATTCATGGATGTTTTCCATCTATTTCACAAAATCCCTGAATGAAGAATGTATCCTTCATCGGGGAAAATTTGGCAAAGAAGATTATTGTTTTAATTATAAAATTAGAAGTATTTGCGTGATTAATTTGGCCGAGGAGGCCATTGATTGAACTCCACGGGAAATAAAATAGAGTTGGGTTGGTTTTTTTTATGTGTGGTCGAAGTTTGGTGTTGTAGACAATATGTTTGAAAAATTCTATGAATATGTTTTAAGTAACTTTGGACAAATTAGAGTCCCTTATAGTTGTAGCTTCTCTTTTTATTTATTTATTAACCTCGTTATGTGATTTTTAGATTAGAATATTTCTGAGGCAATTAAAATTGGTAAATTGTGTGTGTTATTGTGTTTTTTGATAAAAACAGATCTATAGGTGTTTCTCTTCATTTTTAGAGTAACTTCATGGGAATTTGTATCTTATGGACCTGTAATCCCCATTTTGATTCTACCTATGAGGTTTTCATAACTAAATTTTGTGATCTGGGCAGTTTTGATGAAGCGTTGGCTTCCCTATGGGGGTTTTTGTCTGAAATTTCAATGGGTTTGTTATGTTTTTTTTTTTTAGGAAATTTACTAAAGAATGTTACACAAAACCACTGTAAGTTGATGTGTGCAAATTACTTGTATACATGTTTTCACACAAATAGTTTGATGAAACACCTCAACTAGAAAAATTGTGTTCTTTAAATAATCATGTATTATTTGCATTGGGAAATTATTTCGATATGTTTGAAAATGGGGTTGATGATATTTTGGGTCAATTTCAGACCTAGATATGAATTTAATTTAATTCTCTTAAACTAAATTCAATGTATTTAATTTATTAAAGCTTAAACCATAATCATTTCAAAAGATTGCATATTGCATGACCGATAGAAAAACCTCAAACAATTACACCATTCCTTGAATATTATTTAAAGGAATTGATAAATTAGTGTGAGATATATTTGTACAGAATAATTATAATCAAATTATGGATGTAGGTTATTTTGATAAATTCTAATGAGTAATGAGCTAATGAAACCCTCATAGTCGTTAGTAAGTGAGTATGAATACTAGGTTAACTCAAGGAAAGCTTGTCTTATATCCCAAGTATGAGTATGAATCTCTTGAAGGAATTTAGGCTTAATTTTTGTTCTTAGTTGTTCACATCTTACAATTTGTCGTAATAATTAATCAAATGTTTTGAATAAATGCATGTAAATTAATTAATAGATTTCATAAAATTGATAGTTACATGGTTGAGGACTTTGGTTCAAGTTGAGTTTATAAGTATATATAAAAAACCAATGTTTTCTTTTGAAGTTTTTCTTGCCTAGTTGTTTTGGGTTCTTTGACATTGTTTACAAGGGTGCTACATAACTAGATAGCATTTTGGGATGCATATTTCATCTTATTTTTAAATGATTGGGTTAGCATCAATGGTGCCCATAATTTGTATGATTACCATCTCATAGGAAATGAGGTCACTACAAAGGATTGTGTTGGATTGTGGATCACCCAAATTGGGAATACATGTGTGGTATCTTATTAATAACTTAACTCTATCTTGAACCTTTCTTGTGGATGTGAATGGAATAGGAAGAGTGAATTGAAGACAAAGAATGTGATTAACCTTGATATAATGTTCTCGAGTTGTAATGAAAGAAGTAAGTGTGTCACGATCAAGTTACTAATTCTTGTCTTGTTATGCTTATTTCAATTTTTTTTTTTGTTAATTCTATGGGAACTCATGGTTGGTCTTTGACTTAGTGACTATGAGAATTACAAAAGACTAAAATAATTTATATTCTAGTTGAATCTTATCTATTCCCTGATATGGCATACCGTTGGCTCTTATCTATTCTTTGATACGATGTACATTTTCACAACATTAAATCCATCACATAGCTCGCACCTCGATAAATATCCCATCTCAGTATTGTTGTATCCACTATTTTATGTGTCGCTTAATGAAAGCTTCCAAAAGAAGCTTAGACACCTTGTCTTTGGGAAACCCCACTTGAATTCATGTGTTATGAGAATTACTAGTTCTTGTCAATATGGTAATTGGCATCACATTTAGTTTACATACTTCATGTTTTTGAATCCCACACTCTCCATAATTTGAATTTCTTTTTTATCGTTGCCTTCAAAACTCACCATAATTTTGTTTTCTTTGTTATCTTTTCCTCCACTCTTGGCTTTGTAAAAATCCAAAATAATTAGCCATAGATTATGGATATAAATTGTAATGAGATTTGGAGTTTATTAGTAAGATTAATTACAGATGAGTTGTTGAATGTTAATTTTGAAGAACAAACAATAGACATTGAGCAAACCCACAAAAATTGGGTCATCTCTGTTTTTTCATGTTCACATATTCCATCTCAATAATAATATCAAACATGTTGATTCATAGTAATTTTATCGTAACCATAATGCTATGTGTTTACATGTTAAAATTCATGACACAATTATAGCTTTGACATCTAATATGATTATTATTTTAGCACATCGACATACCTCTCAACTACTTAGTATGTAATTCATGGCATCTTAGTATGTAATTCATGGCATAACCACTAACAAAATAGATAATGTGAGCAAAACACAACTTAAAAGTTAATGTAAATCTCTCAACAATCCACCAATCTTGTACAAGTTTGTTCAAGCTCATCATAAAGATAATGCATAGTTTTTTTTGTTTCACAACTCACATAAAACTACTTTCTGCTTATGTTTGAGATTGAAAACTGTTTTAAGCTTGTTGAAATTTTATAACGTGTATGTTCTTTGATTAATTTTATATATGAACTTGCACAAAATTAACCATGTCAACATCACAAAACCTAAAGAATTGTGATTCTATTCATTCAATTTATAGCATTATCAAATCCTCACTCCTCTATTCTCCAAAATGAGCATTCCTTTTTTCCCAATTCCATTACATCTTTATCTATCAGACTCTTTCACTTTCTTCTTCTTGTTTCTAGCAACATTGACATCAATGTGACGATACTTTGCAAATATTTTGAGAATGACCCATAACTCCATTTCCCCCTACCTCATCCCAATCCCGAGATCAAGGAGACGTATCCTTTGTAGCAATAATTCTTGGAATGGCATTTTTGAAGATGGGTGGGATTCTTAAGAAATCTAGAGAGAAGATAACATAATTATTATTATTATCAAATTTTTGCATTGGGGATTGTGCTCTACCATCCCACTATTTCATGCATTTTCACATGGTTTGAGAGATTAAGTGTGTTATCACATAAACTTGTCAAAATCTTAAGAGTTTTTGGTTTCTACCTAAGTCCATATTTTTTTCTGTCTCTCCTCCTTTTGCAGACTCGATCGTAAGCTTCCCTCTTGACTTGTAGTTTTTCTTTTGTTTCCCTTCATCCGTTTAATCAACCTTTTTTTCCTCATTAGCTTTCTAAGAAGTATCATCCCTCAGCCTTCTTGTTCTCTCTTAGGCCGATCATTCCCCTCTTCATCTCTGTCTCTGATCTCTTGTTTTCCCAAGCCCTTGGCCAGTCATTCAAGTAAACTACATAGGCCGCAGTCATGAGCACCAAGCGCAACACTTGAAGCATTTTGATGTGGACACAAATCAAGTGAGCGATAAAGATCAACTTTCAACGACAGATATCCTTCAAGCATTCAGATTGAAGACCATTGGGTGATCGAGACCATACAATTAAACGAATTATAGCACCAGCCAGAGTCCCAAAATCATGAGGTCATCATAGCCATTAATCCTGGGGGACGCGTGGCACAAAATCAATATTTCGCTAACTCGTAGGATGGAGCGGTCAAGGAGAAAAGTCATCAGAACTTGTGAAATGTGAAATCGCAAAAGGATCACAACTGTTGATCAAAGGAGATATTTGGACCATTGGATCAGCTTTTCGCAATTTCACGAGTTTGGAAAGTAATAGGGTAGAGTCTTGAAGACTCGCGACACGCGAAGTCCTGAAATGATCTTGACTATTCATTCCATAAAGACACGTGGCATAGGACCAACATGGAGAAAGTCATTTCAGGGAAGTTGAAGTGAGAAATTTCGACGACCCAAGGTCCCGAAATGTCGACGACTCAAGGTCCCAAAATGTCGATGTTCATCAAGGTCGTCTGATGCAAAGGGATATGTGTCGCCCGATCCAAATAATCACGATTTCATGATTGGAAAATTTCAATAGGGATCACAATACAAACTCATGAAATGCAAAATCTCGAAGCGCCTGGGAATTAGGCACACAGTCGCAGCCCAGGGTCAGATGAAAAGGAGTTGCGCAAAAGAACAAAGCGCTCGATTTGTCCATAGAGAAAGATCCGCGTGACCTCGATGTGCCATAATTGACTCAAAGGAGTCATGAGCTCACCTAGGACATTCATGGGTGTTAGGCATCACCTTGATCTCGATGAAAGTAGTTAATAAAAATGGGGAAGGTGGTTGAAATCTTGTTTCACAATATAAATGGAAAGCATGGAAAAGTTGGTCGTGGAGGGTAGACAGTTAGCCTAAATTTCCCATGTCATGGATTTTCTTGTAAAGCCCATACCAATCTGATATTGCATCGGACAAGAGAATTCCAGTGCAATATGACAAAGGAAATGCAGACGCCAAGCCTTGAATGCAATGACCAGAACGTGCTTCTGAAGAAATCTAGTAGTTCTGAGTATAAATAATGAATTTTGATATTTTGTTATGGTCGATGGTAGAGCAAAGCTCTCGATTTGTAAAGTTTTAATGAACACTCTATTTCTCTGGTCATGCTTTGTAGTATGAGATTTCTTGTTTAATGACAACCAACTTTCTTGCTCCCTCTTGTTTTCCTCCGATATTGAAAGAGTTCATGATTGATTGATTCACTTGAATTATTGTGACTGCATTATGATGAAAGTTTGATTATAGTGCTGTTATAATTCCTTTTAGTTCATTTGAGACTTGGATTCAAGAATATTTTGTGTCTAAGTTTTTCTTCCTGGGCTTCTTGAAGACCTAATGTCTTCGGTAGAACTCTACATTTTCTCACCAAAGTCTTCCTCCTATTCACCCTTGCTACAACCTACTGATTGAAATTAAACCAAAACCTCACCTGCTTGTGCATATCAGTCTAGTTTTTCTTAATTAAGATGATATTATCCTAAGATTACGCCCATTTGACCCTATTTTAACCAACCTGTGACATAAAATACTGATGGGTATCGGGCTTACCTCTGCAGCAATCCAGAGGTGACTTCTGGTGCTAAGAAAGTGAACAATCAATATTCACAATAAAAATAACACACTTGGTGGTCTTGATGAGTAATTTTCTTTAGTTTTGTTTTTTTTATGGATCTTGGGAAGCTCCAAATCATAAACATCTTAATCTAAATAGTGAGAAATGGATGCGGTCATGCTAGATTGTTACGTTCCTAGAGGCCTATAACGCAAGTAGGATCTCTTCATTGCTTTTATATTATTTTGATCGAATTATCACCCTTTAACAAATGCCTCGAAATATTTTACAATTTCTTATTTTCAAATGAGACCTAGAACGAACATGACTTCCATAGTTAAGCATGATTGAGGTATGCTCAAAACATGAATATAAGATGCAGTTCGCATGCATCATATGGATAGATATATCCTATTTTATATGCGTGTTCATAAAAATGTTTGATTTTGTAATTGTGTTTAAAGTTTATATTATCATTTTTAACAATTTGAAATTCCTCCAAAGAAAATGTGATTTGATGATTATGAATTTTTATTATTGTTTTTTTTTTTGTAAATAAAAAAGCAGGGGGGTATTTCCTATTACTATGTTGTTATGATACAAAAAAGCCACATGTCATCAGTCTGCCACCTGTTCTTCCAAATTAGTGGAAACCGGAACAAGTGGCAGATTGATATACTTTTAGTCAAAAAAGTTGTCCACCATTTTCCCTGCCAATTGGAAACTAGAGAAAGTGGCGGATGTTTGTCCTTACAGAACTGTTCTAGGAATTTAAAAAAGACAAGCAACTGGAAAAAGAAAACAAGACTGTCAATCTGTAGCTTCTCAGTATAGAGAGTTGGGAAAGAATTGTGGAAAGTACCAGTGGAAAAGAACCATAGACTAATCATTGGCACCTGGGGGTATGTCGTTCGGAGCTCCGGTGAGAGGGTCGTCACTGGGTTGGAGCACGAAGGGCTTCACACAGTTCGAGTAGCGCTGATTTTCCGGTGCATTCAAGAATGTGTGAAATAACATGTCGATCTGCTGACTCATCAGGGTGTCCCGATGGAGCTGGTCCACCATTTGGCTCTTGAGGTAAAAAATGAGATCTAGTTGCTTCGAGCTGAAGAGGGGTGGCAGAGCTGGGTTGAACTCAGGGATTGCAATTAGCATTGTGTTGAATGGTGAAACATTCCATCCGTCAACTGGGAGAGTGGAACCGGTTCGGGTTTGTCTAAATAACCCAAGCCATTTGGAATGGACCGCCCTGACGAGTTTAATGGCTCCGTTGGCCGCTCTAAGGTCTCCTAGGAAAACCAAAGAGAGAATTGATCTGAGCTAAGTAATCTAAACTAAGGAAACTAGAAACTAATAAAACAAACTAAAATCAACTAACTAAATAAAAGAAATTAAATTAATTAACCAAAACAAACAAGCTAATATTACACTAATCTAATTAAAACAAGCTACTAAATAAACTAGAACTAAATACAACTATTCTAACTATTAAATGTGATCTACGTATTACTATAATAACTCAAATCAACTATCTAATTATCAGATGTAATATTACTTATTCACAAATGTACACTATGAACAACCTATAGATTTATTTAAAACCTGCAAAACTGATGTGTTTTCTGCCCTAAGACAGCCAAGATATGTTTTTTTTTATTTTTTATATTTTATGAAAATGAAATAAACATTACTGAAATTAAACAACCTAATATATTTTACTGAAATTAAACAATCTAATATAAATGTAATTAAGATTATATCTAAATTAAACTACTTAATGAAAAACAATAAACAAAAACTAATTGACCTGGAAACGCTCCAAGTCTGCCCTGTGTGTGATGACTTCTAAGCTGGTCGGAGGAAGAATTTTGCACCGGTTAAACCCAATGCTTCTCGTAAACGATCGGCTGTGCTGCTTCTTGAAGTGTTTTACAGGACAAACAAGACATAAAATAAAATCATAACAATCTTATGATTATAAATTCATGCAATAAGGGAAACCTGTTATGCAAGAAACTTATATATAACAATTCAATCTATGAAGAAGATAAACCTGTCATTCA
>JASDQU011028179.1:5883-19374 GCA_032191745.1 Picea mariana
ATGCCATCAATAATTTCCAAATCATGATTTCCAATGGTGGTTCCATGAAATGTGGAGGGCGTTGTGAAAATGTGTGTCTCCAAATTGGTGACTACCACCTGAAATTCCATATGTTTGCTATCGACATGGGAGGTTGTGACATTGTGTTGGGTGCAGACTGGATAAGTACTTTGGGTCCCATTCTCATGGATTTTAAAGACTTAACCATCCAATTCGACCAAGAGGGCCACCAATATAAGTTCCAAGGCATCACCGTCAGTTCACCTAAGATCATTAGTTCCCACTGCATGGAAAAGTTGCTCAAAAAAGGTCATTCTAGTGTTATCGCCCAACTCCATACCATACAAGCAATAGAGACACCCTCGGTCTCGCAAGACCTCCAAGCCATCCTTTCTACACATCAATTGGTCTTTTCCACTCCCCAAGGACTCCCTCCTTCCCGTGGTATTCATGATCATTCCATTCCCCTTATACCCGGAAGCCTTCCTCCCAATATCCATCTGTATCATCACTCCTTTTCCCAAAAAAATGAAATTGAGAAAATGGTCCAAGAACTCCTTAATGCAGGCGTTATCTACCCTAGTACGAGCCCCTACTCTTCTCCTATGGTCATGGTCCTAAAGAAAGAAGGTTCTTGGCGAATGTGTCCTGACTTCCGTGCCCTCAACAAACTTACCATGAAAGACAAATTCGCCATTCCTGTCATTGATGACCTCCTGAATGAATTGAGTGGCGCCCAATTCTTCACTAAACTGGATCTTCGTTTGGGCTACCACCAGATAAGCATGAAAGAGGCAGACATTCCCAAGACTTCCTTTAGAAATCATGAGGGCCACTATGAGTTTTTGGTCATGCCCTTTGGCTTGTGTAATGCCCCCTCCACCTTACAAAGCCTCATGAATCATGTCTTTCGTCCTTTTCTCCTCCATTTTGTCTTAGTTTTCTTTGATGATATCCTCATCTATAGAAAAACCTGGACATGACATCTTTCTCATGTGGATTGAGTTCTCCATCTACTATCTTAGCACCAACTTTTCTTGAAACATTCTAAATGTTCTTTTAGCGCCTCTGAAGTAGAATACTTGGGTCATCTGGTTGGCAAGGATGGCATCAGGGTGGATCCTAAAAAGATTGAATCTATGCAAGACTGGCCTCACCCAAAGACTCATAAGAGCTTGCGTGGATTTCTGGGCTTAACAAGGTATTATCACAAGTTTGTTAAGAATTATGGGAATATTGTAGCACCTCTCATTGCTCTCCTAAAAAAGAACTCTTTCACTTGGACTCTAGCCATTTCTCAAGCTTTTCAAACCTTGAAGATGGCCATGTGCACCACTCCAATCCTCGCCCTTCCCGATTTCACAAAGACCTTTGTGTTGGAATGTGATGCCTCAGGGAAAGGGATTGGTACTGTCCTTATGCAAGAGGGTCAACCTTTGGCCTTTACTAGAAAGCAACTATCTGAAAGAAATCTGGGCAAATCCATCTATGAAAAGGAAATGTTGGATATTATGCATGTCGTTGATCTGTGGTGCCCTTATCTATTGGGGTAACTTTTCCAAATTAAGATAGACCATCAAAGCCTCAAGCATTTTCTGGACCAATGCATTTCCTCCCCAAAACACCAAAAATGGGTGACTAAGCTCTTTGGATATGATTATGAGATCATTTACAATAAAGGAAAAGACAATGTGGTTTCAGATGCACTTTGTCGCAAATATGAAGATGAAGGATCCCTTTTTTCTCTTTCATTCATTGTCTCAGATTGGGTCCAAGTCGTTCACCAGGAATGGCTACAAGATCCCAAATGTTCACATCTAATCCAACAATTGCAGTCCAATGCTTCAACTTCCCTAGGGTACTCTTGGCTCCATGAGGAACTTCGACACAAAGGCCATTTGTATTTAAGTAAACAATCAAAGCTTAAATCCACGGTACTTTCTGAGCTTCATGCTACACCCATAGCAGGGCACTCCGAGTTCACCAAAACCTATGATAGGGTCAAACGTTATTTTTTTTGGGATGGTATGAAGCAGGACATTCGTAATTTTGTCGCTGAATGTGATGTAGGTCAATGCAAAAAGGGAGAAAAAGTCAAATCTTTGGGAACACTACAACCGCTCCCGATTTCACCTCCTATTTGGAAGGATATCTCTATGGATTTTATTACCGGCTTACCCAAATCGGGAAATAAATCAATCATCATGGTGGTGGTTGATCTCCTTTCCAAGTATGCTCATTTTTGTGCCCTTCAACACCCATTTACAGCATCCACGGTGGCTCAAATTTTCATGGATCAGGTCTTCAAGCTTCATGGCATGCCGCACTCTATTGTTTATGATCGCGACCCAACTTTCACAAGCAATTTTTGGCAAGAACTGTTCAAGATACAAGGCATCGAATTGCATCTCAGCACATCTTATCATCCCCAAACTGATGGCCAAACGGAAGTTGTCAACAAGTGTTTGGAAACATATTTGAGGTGTTTTTCCTCGGAAAAGCAAAATCAGTGGGCTCAATTATTACCCCTAGTTGAATGGTGGTACAACACTTCATACCATACAGCTACATGCATGACTCCTTTTGAAGCAGTAAATGGATAGAATCCACCTTCATTTCTCTCATACTTACCAGGTGCCTCGAAGGTCTAGGCGATTGACCTAACACTTACAACTCGAGAGGCTATTCTCTATACACTTAAAGAGAATTTTGTCATGGCACAAAATTGCATGAAGCAACAAGAAGATCAAAATCGCTCCGAATGTCAATTTGCATAAGGGGATTAGGTGTTTCTTCGACTGCAACCTTACAAGCAAACTTCCCTCAAGGCCAAGCATTTTCAAAAGTTAGTGCGGAAATTTTATGGTCCTTATACCATTCTCAAGCGTGTGGGACAAGTAGCCTATCAGTTAGCTTTTCCCAACCATTCGAAGCTACATCCTGTTTTTCATGTTTCATGCTTAAAGAAGGTGATTGGAGCTAAGTGCCAAATTCAAACCAACCTTCCAGAGTTAGGTGAAGAAGGATCCATTTAGCTATAGACAGAAGCAGTTTTGGACCAGCGTGAGCGCCGCCTATGTCAAAGAACCATGAAGGAAGTGCTAGTCCAGTGAAAAGATACAACTCCAGCAGATGCCACTTGGCAACCAGCTACAATTCTGCAACAATTTCCTCATCTCAAGCCTTGAGGACAAGGTTGTTTTTAAGGGGCTGGACATGTTAGGGTCCTAACCCGCACATAGGTAGAACAATATATTCGGATGTAATANATATTAATAAAGCCTTTCAATAAAATAGAATAAGGCGGATGTAAGAAGACCTAATAGAAGCTTCCGCTTCTAGAAGGATCTTCCTCTAGATGCTTATTTTTAGTATAAATAGGAGTCGAGGTATGAGAACCCTATCTTTTATATTATTTTAATAGAGCTCTGGTCAACTGGAGGTTTCCCCCTCGAAGAGGCCCATGAATGTTGCTTTCAGATTCAAAGTGTTATTTTTGTTATTATTCTCTTATCATTTCAGTGGTATTGTGGTGAATGTTCTGGTTATATTTTTGTTATTCTGCCATTTCTAGCATTTTATTTATGTTCTGCATACATTTTATATCTATCATATTACAGTTATCCATCAAACAAACTTGGGTCCATTACCCAAACATGGGTTCTCCAACTTCTCATGGTCATAACTCTCTAACCCTGAGGAGTTATGTGACGTTCCACATACCACCGGAAATGGCATGAAAATCACTATCCATCTAGGATAGTTTCACTGACCTTCATCTCATTATTCCACAAATAAGCATGGGTTCCCTAACCATACTTCTAGGATAAATCAATCCACAAAGCGTCTTCCCGTGAGGGCTTTCACCATAAGGGGACCACTTTGGAGTTCCTACATTTGTATTTATTATCAACCATGACAAGACAATAATGAGTCATATTTACATCAAACAAACTTGGGTCCATTACCCAAACCTTTTTTCTATTGGAATTTGCTATCGTACTTTCTCCAAGGGTTGACATCAATCACTAAGGATTGACATCAATCTACAATATCACTCTCCAATAGTTGACATCAATGACAACCAACTATCCATACCAACTATCCATCAACCTAAGCCAACTATCTGACATTTCAATTACATTATCCTTACAAAAATGATCAAACTTTGAATTAAAAAACTCACGACCATTATCAGTCCCCAACACCTTAATATTCCTACCAATCTGATTTTCCAAGATAGCTTTAATCTCCTTAAACTAACTAAATACCTGAAATTTAATTCATAGAAGCTATACCCATATCCTTCTAAAATAATATTGAATGAATGAAACATAAAACAAATCCTTATAGGTGTTGGGCCCCGACAACCCCCTTCTTTTTCTTTAATAAAAATCTAGGGCCCCTCAACATTTTACTTGGATTCTTCGTTTGTTTTCCTTTAATTGATTGGATTGGTATTGGTTTGCTTTGTTTCGAGGTTGGTTTAAGTTTATATTCTTTTCTTTTGTTTCATTTGAATTTCATGAAATTTAAATTCCATTTTGTTTTGATTTCTTTTCTATGGCATTTGTTCACATTTGATCAAATGTGAATGAGGGAGAGACGAACATAGAAATCTTAATTTAAACAAAAGCCTTATTTTTTATCAACTATTTACTTTTGTTTAAATTATGATTATGTTTTCATCTTTTTCTCATTAGCAATCATTTTCACAAAATCATTTGGTGGGTTTAATTAATTAAATTCTTTTGTCATTTTGCATCTCATTCGAAAATAAAAATAAAGAATTATTTATCATTTGTTTGATTTTGTGAAAACCCAAAATTCATATTTTTGTCATCTCTATCAACTTGAAGCTTCTAGAATTTTAAGATCATATTTGAAAGGAAAATATACACAATATTTGTTTATAAGTTAGTTTAAATTCATTTTAATTTTATTGTTCTAGATTTTGTTTTATTCACAAATTTTAGGTTATTAATTTAGTTTCTTTTTGTTTCACATGTTTCTATTATCATTTATTTGGTATGGATCTGATCATGGCTTGATTTTATTATCTAAATACGTTCAAAATAATTGATCCAAAATAATATTGGATTGCTGCAAATAATTTATGAGCAACAACAGATAAGATTTGGAAATGTGTTCAAGAACAAACAGACAATTTTGTGGGACTTGTTTCAGCCAAACCATGAGGAATCTGAAGAAACAATTGAAAATTCATCTCCATAATGGACCCATTTATCTTACAAGCAGGAATTTTCCCAAAAAAATGCACGATTTGAGAGATATTTGTGTCTCTTTACGAGGGAAATTTCAGGTGGAAGAAAATATTAGTGGCGCCCAGACTGTTCATTCAATGTATAAATATATGAGAAAGTTCAGAGCCAAAGGAGATCCAAGAAATTCAGAGGACGATTTTGATCCTTTATTTTTTGTATATTATTTATTTTGTAACTTTTTCTTTTCAAATGGAGTAACAGATGGTTGGAATCTTTGGGAGAATGGACCAGTATTTTCAAAGAAGAATATGGAATTCCAGGTTGCTTAATGGATTTTGTCCTGCGAGTAAAATGGTTTTGTTTTCATTATAATATCTTCATATTCTTTGATTAATTGACTATGCAATGATTTAAATTAGCTTTAGTATGTTTTATCAATACATGGTTAATTACTATCAGTTATGTATTAATTTTTTCAATTTTTAAGACTCTATTATCCCAAAAATTATTCCTGGACCATATGATGAACATATTTTGTTGAAACTATAAGAGAAAGAAGTTTACTCTTTGGCTTTCATCCTGTGTAGACTATGCAGTGTTTTTTCATTGTCTTCTTATGTAATTTCTTGATGTGAAATGCTATCTATGTCAAATTAGCTTTAGTCAATTCTGCACATAATATTTTATATCATGCTTTTCTTCATGTTGTTCATTATCTTTTGGTTTAGTTTATATATATGACTATTCATCTATTCAAGTATTTTGAGTTTACATATGTTGCTATATAGCTGGTAACACTATTACTGAGAATTGGAATTTCTTTCATTTTCAGTTATTAGACATTTCAAGGTCACATGATATATAATTATTTGTCTTTTTGTTGTCATATACTCGCTCAAGAATATGAAACACTTCCTTGAGTTTCTTCAGGAAGTATTATGCTTGCTTTTTTCATAGGTTTACACTTGACACAGGTTAAGAGGAGCTCATACAAATGCATAGAGATGAATTTAGTTTATTACTGTTGATCAGTTAGAGGTTAGTAGATGCATTGCTTTCTTTTATTTAGAGTTCTTTATGAATGAAACAATGATTGAATTAATTATCTTTGACTGTTTTTGTGTCATTGTTTCAATCGTATTGGCTTAGTATTTATTTATTTAATATCTTTAAAACATCAAAAGAGTATTGTTCATATCTTGTCCAAAAACTTAATCAAACAATCACATTCGCAAGATTTTATTTTAAACCTTGTAAACTTGTTTATAATCATTGTATATTAATACTATTAGATAAAAATTTGTAATTAGTGTATCGATTGTTAGAGTTATAGCTTTAGATTAGTTTATTTCCTTTCATTGTTTTAGGACCCTATTTGGCGAACGGAGCCATTAAACTCGTCAGGTCAGATCATACCAAACGAATTGGGTTAATTAGACAACCCTAGACCAGATCTATCATTCTCGTTGACGGTGTGTTATAAATTCCTGTCAACAATAGGTCAAAGAAATTTAACTTTACCAAATACATCAAAATGAATTAAGCCCAACAACCCACAAGATTTGCAAGACTATAATAAAATTGAAGATGGTTCTATTTTCCATATGTTCAATTCTTGTAGAAATCAAATTCAAGAGTACAAGCATTCAATCGATCGGCAAGAATTATTTTTTTCAAGGTCCTATAGGCGCTTCTCACCTATATGGCCCCATCTTTGGTGCCATAGAATTTTCTTCTCTACAAGTAACTTGCTTTCAGAAGAAATGAATTATTTAGGAAGTTCTAATTGTGAAGTTGTAGATCCCATATATATCTCTATTGTAGAAATCAAAGAAATATTACACTCAATAGTGCATGCATCAATATGGAACAAAGTTCTCACATAAACACCCTTAGAAAGTACCATATCTACTCGGACCAGCGTACACCCTTTTTTAGAGAAAATAACTTGCACAACCACATCATTAAGTGTGTTTATTGACAGTAGGTTTTATGCTAGATTCAAAATGTCAAAAAATCCATTGATCCCATTTACTCTGCCATCAGAGAATCCTATCAAAACTCTACCATGACCAACTACATTAAGAGGAGATTCATCACCAAGATATACCATCCCACCATCATATTTCTCATACATTGAAAACCAGTGTTGATGGGAAGTCACATGGAAGGAATATCGAGAGTTTATTAACCATGTATTCTAGCCTGCACTGATTATCAAAGATACAATAAACACATCTCCACCATCCTCTTTAGAATATTTTTCAGAATCATCATTAGAATCATTATTTTCCTTATTATTATTCTTCTTCTCTTCCTTGCAGTCCCTTCTAAAATGACAAACCTTTCCATATTTCCAAAAAACATCCTTGTACTTTCCATGAGACTTATGAATTCCATGGATTTGGATCTTTTCTCTCTTCTTAACTTTGTCCTTAGACAATGCACGAATAGTCAAGGTCTCATTCGTAGAATATAAATCTTTTTACTTCACCTCCTCTAAGAGTAAAGCATCCAGGACCTCATGAAGCACCAATTTCTTCAGGGTACTTCCAAAGTCGATTGTTATGTTTTCCAATGAATCTGGAAAATAAAAAAAAAGGGTCATACAATGATCCTCCTCATCCATCTTCACTCCAACTGAGGTCAACTAGGTTACAATAGTATTAAATTCATTCCAATGCTCGACTATAGAATCACCATCACCCATTCTCAAGAAAATAACATTTTGCAAATATAACCAAGTATTTAGTTTGATATGAATCCCCCAAATTCTTCCAGAGAGTAGTTGCAGTCTCTTCTTCATAAATGTTGAATACTACCAAATCGTCCTAATAGATCTTGATAAGGCTTCTTTCCTTTCTCTCCAACACCACCCACTATTCATATATCATACCAATGGGTTTGGTTCTAGATACTACAACCCATAGATCTTTTTCTACAAGAAGATCCTCCATATTAAGCTTCTATATCACAAAATTAGTTCCATCAAACTTCTCCATTTCTAATCTAGATGTACTCGACATTTCCTTACAAAAATATTTTATTTTGTGTAAGCTCCCACTCAAAATAAGTTTATATAAAAAACCCTTTTCGATAATTCCTTGGAACCAAGGTGATCATGCTCTAATACCAAAGGAAAGTAATTATAGGTACATAATATGCTTCCTACACTAATATGTGAGAGAACAATGTGAAGAAACTAAAACAAAACAATTGCAACAAAGAGATAAACAACAAACAATAGACAACAATATTTCCTAGGGAAAACCCTTCCGGGAGAAAAAACCCACACTCTAAAGCATACTAAATGTATTATTCAAGAACTAAATGGTTACAATATATATCTTTTTTCTTTCAACAAGTTTTTTTAGTGGTACCATAATTTTGGAGAAATTTTGGAAACATAATAGTAAGATCAGACTTACACTCTATGATTTCCTCTAGTGATAGCAACCAATAAATATGCATATTAAAACCATAAACCATTTATGTTTTACAATTTTTTCATACTGGAAACCACAAGCAGGTTATTCCCTACCACTTCTCTGCAAGTATTCCCTTCTCTACTACAGCACTATAAACATTATCTACTCTATTGTAGCACTACAATTATTCTTTGCTCTACTACAACACTACAAGTATTCTCTACTCAACTGCAACACTACAAGTATTCTCTTCTCAACTATAGCACTACAAATATTCTCTTCTCTATTACAACACTACAAGGTGTGTGACACAGTTGTCCCAACAAATCATAAACACTAAATTATAAAGGCCTTTCCAATGGGAAATCCTAACATTGTGTTTTCATACCTATGAGAGTCAAAATCATATTCTAATAATTGTGTTGGATTCATAATCCCCCCAAAAATACAGGAAACATGTAAAGACTCACTTCAATCGAACACTTGTTTTGCAAGTAAAAGTGATTTTTAAGTAAAATTCTAGGCCAAGGATAATTTTAAGGATGGAAATTTATATTAAAATGTAGAAACATGGGTTAATATTACTAGTCCTTAATATGAAAAATGTAAAATGTTTTGTGATAGTTTTGTAAAAATATTCAAATTTCTAAGGATTTTACATAGTTTCTATAAATGTTTGGCAGTTTTTAAGGTAAAATAATTTTATTCTATGGAATTTGGGTGAATTGTTTAAAAAAAATGGAAATTGGAAAATTGTTTTTTTAGAAAAACCATGAGAAATTATCTCATTGGTGAAATTTAGACCCTAAAATCATCTATGTTCTAGGCCCCATTCAAGATTTTACTTTATCGAAACCAATTTTTGTTTGCTCATCTTAGATCCTTGTTATATATTATTTCAATTTCTTCACTAACATTGGAAATATTCGTAGGCACCTAATTGATTTTAATCCAAGAAAAAGGATAGTTGGCCTCCAACACACATGCAACCTGGCCCTTAGCTAAATATGATTCTACCCAAAGCTTAGCTATGAGTTAGTCAATAATGTAGGAGAACTTCCTTGAACTTAGGAAAGTCTACGTAAAACTTTCAAATAGATTAGAGCTAATCAAGTCCAAAGGAGACAAGAACATTTAAACTAGAATACATGCAATGCAATGAATGTGTGTAAAGAAATCGTGTAGGCTAAACCAATTAAACAATATAATTTCTGCAGACTATCACAATTGAATAATATAATATAAATATCAAGCAAGAATGTAGTCAATGTGAACCCATTCTACAACACACACTCATCAATTAATGCGAAAAGAGTAAGGCTAAGGGAGTAGAGCCTGTCTAGAAAGGTTTTCTTATAAATTTAAAGGGGGCTCCCTAAGTCAGTCAACTTAGGGCTAGTTGATGCCTCAAAAAATGGTGACATACTAGGTGAAGCCACGAATCTCTTATCTGCAATGTTTAATTATGAGCATGAAGTGAAAAGGATATCGTGTTTTCTTATTTCCCATGGACACTAGAAATCGACGTGCAATGGGTCCCATAAAATATCTGATGAGGGATTCAATGGCTATGTTTGTGTACTAGATAAAAAAACTCATTTGTCATGCCGAGAAAATAATACAATGAGTTTCATTTCATTCATTCTTGTGTCAACAATCTAGGCTGAAGTATTCATCATAATTCCTAAATAGATTTAGGATAAAATAGTTACACCAAGTCTATATAAGTAATCCATGAGGTGTTTCTCCACTACTTACAAGCATCCATATCCCCAGTAGAGTAACCATAACATCACAGATCTTTATATACTACTAGTGAGTTTCCATAGCCCTCACATAGATATCTATATTTCCCCTTTATTAATTGTACCTTCTCAGTCCCTCCTTTTTATATTTTAGACACACTTTAGCAACTAGTGGATGGGGGAAGTAGTAGCCTTTTACAAACTTGATAGGGGGTGACCACCTTGCTATTGGGATTTATTTAATATGTTTTTATGCCTAGTTATTGAAGTAATTCCATTTTGATTAATAGCCCACATAATTATGACTTTTCACCTTCCACATGAGTAGTTTCTTTAGTGCATGGATGTATCTCTTGACATATTAAACTCCCTCCTCAGCTAGAATGCAAAAACAACTAGTGATTTTTCACTTGGAGAGATCATGGTCCAACCACTTATACATTATTTCAGCACATTCCAATTTTTCATTAAAAATCATATTTCATTCTGGCTCATAACCTAACACAACCAAACAAAATCTCTAGTCTTAGTTTTTGTGTGTGACTCTACCGGTGTGAGATGAAGGATGAAAAAAATATAAAATTAATCAGTTGCAATCAAGAAATCAAAATATAATCAATGAAATTACATGCCATGTTCAAGGAAATAAAATCTTAACAAAAAACCTATAATAGGATGAAAATAGTCTACAAAAATCAAAATAGAAGGTAATCCTCAAAATATGAATAGAACTTAGAAATGAACTACCTATCATGTGCATTGTTCAAAGCAAATTGTCAATGAAAATAAATCAAAACACTATGTGCCATTTGTCAGCATGCATTGATCATATAAAGTTTGATTTGAAATGGATCTGAACCAAGAATGGGTAAGAATCAATACCTAAAATACAATTTACAATCAACCAATAATATGTAAGCTATGTAAAAAAATGCAAATGTAATTTGAATAAGACAAACAAAGATTTGAGAGAAAAGTTTAAAAAAATAATTAATTGATAAGAAAATGAATCGTGAGAAGGCTAAGGAATGGGAAGTGAAGAGCCATCATTGTTGGCCTTCCCTTACCCCCTATCTCTCCATGTTTCTCCCCTCACTCTCATTCTCAAAGGTATTTTTCGCCAAGGAGGAAGAGGTAGAGAAAGTGAAGAGAGAATTATACTAGAGATAGTTGAAAGGAGAATATTGAGCCCCATTTGAAACTGGTTTTCCCATTTGGGTTCCATAGTAAGAGTCACATCTCAATGAGTTGTGTTTTCCTATGTGGGTTGAGTAATTTATTGGTTTAACTCACCATTCCAGTTTATTCTATCTTGTTAGTTATCTTTTAATGGTTTCTATTATTTGAATGGATGAGGACTTATTTTCTCCATATTCTTTTATTTTACTATGTGAGAGGTTTTTGTTCAAAGAATATTAGTTTAATGGTAGTTACCCATTTCAACAGTTAATTATCCTCCACCATTGAGTGAATTTGGTGAGGGGAAATCTACGGTCCTCCTTTTGAATCTTTTGAAAAACTCGCTAAAATGATATTTCTCTCTCCTGGGAGTTGTTCTCTCTCTTGGAGGGAAATATTACTTGTCTGTCTAGTGTTTTGAAGTGCCCACGCACCATTTTTTTTTCTATGCATGTTTAGATAATAGAGGGTCATTTTCTTTTGTTGTTGAGAGTTCACACAATGTTCCATTAATATCTATAGATCCCATGGTATAAACACCTTTCCTGGACATCCCATACTTTGTTTAATTGTTTTCCACGATCTCATCTTGCTATCTAATGGCACTCATGAGCTTGTTTTGTTTTCTACCAAAACCCATGACCACATCTTGATGTCTAAATATTCCCATGACCTCATATTACTATATAAAAACCCACGCAACCTAAACCAAGCTCCTAGGAGTATTGTGAACAGTTTTCTTTCTATCTAATGTGCCATGTCCTAAACCTAACTCTCGAGCATTCTAAGAATTTCTTGTTGTCTAACATGCCACGACCTAAACCTAGCTCTTGGGAGTTATAATAATTGTTTTCTCACTTATGTATATCTCACACTCATTTCTTTTTTGGTTTATGATTCCCACAATATAAACCTTGTCCTTGGTTTTCTACCATAATTGTTGGTCAATATTCTCTATTTCCCAAACCTCACAGACGGATTTGGTATTCAAATCTATGTGATCTAGTATTGTAACATTTTTGTGCATGAGATTTGGTTGACAAAGCATAACTATTTTGGTTTGAATGGTATGGTATTTAAGAGAATGATATTTAGTGGACAATGAATATATGGTTTGTTGAGTGACTAGCCGACTAAGTTGATAATGGATAGCTATGCCACTTGGACCATTTATTGGTGAAATATTAATTGATTTTGTGTGTGGGTTAATATTTAGGATATTTCATTCATAAAATGGTTTTAATTGCTCCACGAGTTATTGAATAACTATCTAGTGCATAGATAAAATTTGTTTTATTAAGAAGTTAGACATTGTCTTATTTTTCCAGTGAGAAGGATGTTGACAAATTTACAAATTCCATGAAAAATATTTATAGATATATATTGTGTACAAGAGGGGAATCTAGTATTTCTCATTAAATGGTCAATATCAAAAGCTAGAGAATGCCATGCAATGGGAAATTAGGTTGTCTTTGTGTAGGATACTAATACCTCTTAATAGGATATTAATACTCATTTTACAAATTAAAAGAATGAGCCAGTGGATCAATCCATATGTCAGAGAGTAGTTGCACTAAGAATTGTATTGAGCATTAAATCCAAGACTGAGAGATTTGATTGTCATATTGGACACTAGGATATATTAATTTCTTAGTGATAGAGTGTTTGCGAGGTTGAATTTTTTTATTATCTTGATTGTCATTTCCATTGTTATATATTTTTTGTGTGTAATCAACATTGAGAGAAGACATTTCTCATCAGGAGAAGAAGAAAGGTCCTTGTATAGGGTAGAGGACAAAGTCTTAGTGTCCTTTCTACAGATAGAGTACACTACTACATATGGGGTCAAAATTCGACAAATTTTTTTTATGATAATGATAAATTCAATCATATCGTCACAAATTATGACATAAT